>JANHAO010003053.1:0-27045 GCA_026873985.1 Saraca asoca | reverse complement strand
AATAATAGTATTTCATACAGTAAAACTATTTATATTTACACATGGAATTGTTAAGTGAGAGGGATTGTCCACTCACCTTAGACTCAAACTGACCACTTGAAGGAAAAATCCATTATGATCTCACAGTTGGTGTATCAATGTCCATATCACTTTTCCAAGGAAGTTTCTGAAGTAATTTAACAACAAAAAGCCATTTTTCAGGAATTTTACATATAAGGGGTTTTACACAATAAACTTGAAATCTTAATACACGATTACTAAGAAATAAATCTTTTATTCTAGGATTACTCATCAGGTTCCGAAGTATGGACTGGTAGCTTGCTGCCGGTCAGAGTGTCGCCGGCAGCCTAAAACCCAACATTGGCCGAACAGGACAGGACAAGAGAAGAAGGAGAAGCTTTGGCCTTTTCCCGCCGTGCTGCTGTCGCCGAGCTGAAGGGAACACCGGGAGGCCAAGTGGTGGTGCTAAGCATCACTAGAGCTCACCGGACAGCCATGCCGAAAACCAAGACCGACGATTTACCGAATGAGGAAGAAGGAGGAAACTTCGACTCCTCCAATTGCTGTGCACGTCAGAACAGCGACCAGAAGTGAGGAGACGGCTACTGAACTCATTGAATTCCATCGATGTCTACAGAAGAAGAAGGAGAGAGCCGCGCGAGAGAGAGAGAGAAGAAGAAAAAATCGATGGGAGGGAGAGACAAAGGCTGGAGAAATGAAGAAATAAGGAGAAGCTTCTGGAGAAGCCAAGAAGAAAAAGGGAAGGCTGATGACCGATTACCGGCTAGGCTGGTCTTGGGCTAAATTTTCACTTTGGCCCCTCATCTTTGCCTTATTTTGAAATCTACCCCACCCGAAAATAAAATTTTTTAGTTTAGTCCCTATCGACATTTCATTTTAGTCCTTTTCAATGTTAAATTTGATTTTAAATTTTCCTTTTTATTTTCCTATATTTTCCAGGTATTACAATCTTCTCCAAAATCATTTTCATCTTTTTAAAAAGTTAGGTTAGCTTTCTTGTAAGATAATTTTCTTTTTCTCCTTTCATTCTCAAGCTGTCTTTTTAGGTAGACTGGGCAATCTAGTTTAATGTATCCAGGTTTTTTACATTCAAAACAAGTAGGAGTAGTGCTAACATAGAGTTTCCTTGATCAATTTTATTCTAATTTCATTTTTATGGTACAGTTTTT
Source organism: Saraca asoca (assembly GCA_026873985.1). Lineage (NCBI taxonomy): Eukaryota > Viridiplantae > Streptophyta > Magnoliopsida > Fabales > Fabaceae > Saraca > Saraca asoca. The sequence continues at coordinate 25,855 of JANHAO010003053.1, read as the reverse complement.
CTTGTCTCTTTGCTCCTCTTTTCTCTAAGAATTCTTTCAAGCCTTTTGCTCAACCAGGCCATATCTTCTTTATCAATTGCATCTTCATCACTATCTGATTCTTTTTCATCAGATTTAACTATCTTGTAGCCTTTAATGCCAAAGTTTTCTTCTTTTTTTCATCACCATTCATTTTACATCTTTTTAGTTCTAGCTCATACTCTTCTAAATTTTCATAGAGCTCCTGAATGGTTGGCATCCTCATCTTAAGTGATTCCTTGATAGCTGTCGCTTTTGGTTGTCATTCTTCAATAAGAGATCTCAAAATTTTATGCATTAAATCTGCATTGTCAAATTTTCTTCCAAGCAACATCAAATGATTAGTGAGAGTAGTGAATCTTTGGATAAGATCTCTAATTGATTCATGTTCTTCCATCTTAAGTATTTCATACTTATAAACTAATACATGCACTTTATATGCTTTAACCTAAGTTATGCCTACATGTGCTACTAATAAAGCGTCCTAAATCTGTTTAGTAGTAGTATAGTTAGAAATCCTTTCATATTCATTAGGGAAAAGGGAGTTAGAAATAATCCATTTGACTTTGGAGGCTAGGAGGTGTCTCTTCCTCTCTTCCTCAATCTATAATGACTTAGGTTTGGGCTATGGAATCCCATTAACTAGTGTCTGTGGTGGATCATAACCATTCTCTACAATTTCCCATATATCTATATCAATAGCTTCAAAAAAGTCTCTAATTGTCTACTTCTAGTAGGCATAGTGATGTCCATTAAAACCAGGGGTTTATATAAAGAAGAACATTTAGGTAATAATATGAAACTAGAATCCACAATCTCTTTAAAAATAAAAGAGTATCAAGAGACAAAAGCTCTAATACCAACTATTGGTCCTAAAAAATATGGATCTTGTTCTTTTTTATTTGTAAAACGGAAATCTTTAAAAAAAGTTGCCTTTGGAAACTTATTGGATAGTCAAGAACTTAATTGAAATTACTGATTAGATGTGATATAGAATATCATATTCAATTAGACAATTAAACAAATTAATTTGAATAACAGAGTGCAATAAAAATAGTTATTGCAAAAATAGTAAATTGTAGTGAATTTAGAATTGCAGCAAAATGAATTATAGTGCAGCAGAATAAAAAGTGTTGTGAAGAAATAATCAAGAACACAAATTTTCAAAGTAGTTCAACTTCATCTAAATTCATAGATGAAGTCTACATCCACTGGACAATTCTCAACCAGATAGTCTGTTTTTATTTATAACAACAACAAGAATTAACTGAGCTCCTGAACAGCCAGTTTATACAACAAGATTTAAACTAAGCTCTTACTTAACCTATTACACAAGATTTAGCTGGGCACTTTCTAACCTAAATATAATAATTCTTTTATCTCATATAGACTATGATCAACCTCATAGCCTAGAGATATTCTTAGAATTCTTTACAATCTTCAACTAACTGTAATCAACCTCACAACTAAAGAAGATGCAAATGGAAGATCAACCTCTTCCTTTGTATCTCTAATTTCTAGAAATAGAAAACAAGAAATTAGGTAAAAAAAATACAATACCACTATTTGAGATGAATATCTCAAATATCTAATGTGAATTCTCCTTAATTTTGATTAAAGATCCTTGGAATTATGAAATCTGATGAGGTAGATGATAAATCTGGTTCAACTTTAATAACTTTGCATTTTTCACACTTGAAGAAATGTGAAAGTTGTAAAACTGAATAAGTTTGAAATAAGGTTAAAGGAATTTATAGTTGTTGTAACTAACTTTTTGTGTGTAAATCGATTCATAGTGGTTACTAACTAATAAATCGATTTGTGAATCAATTCATCTATGAATATCATAACAAATGTTCATGACTGAATCAATGCATGAATTGAATCATAGTATTATACGAATAAGTTTGAATCGATTACCTAATCGATTTAGGAAAAATTTCTAGCCTTCGGTAAAAACTTTTTTTCAAAACTTTTTTTTATGAATTGATTTGAGTACATTTTCACAAAATCTTTAACATGAATCGATTCACACAATAAAAAATAATTTTTATAAAATTTACACTTGTGAAAAATCATTTGAAAACTAATTGATTTCAACTTACTTAAGTAATTTATTTCTACCTCAATATATCAATTATAAGAAATTTGTTTGAATCAAATTTGATTTAAATTCACTTATAAAAGATCCTAGTAAAAATAAAATAATTGTTAAAACTATTTGTGAATGTCTTAAATATCATATACTTTAATCCTGCAAAAACAATAACAAACACTAAAACATATTATTAGATACAAAATTGTTTCCATCATCAAAACATAAAGAAGGTAAGTGTTAACGGTGAAATTTGATTCGTGTGGAAGACCCAAACTTCAGCCAACGGGGATGAGTTCAGGGACCCAATACTACTTTCGAAGTGCAGAAGAAGATAGGCCAAGAGGAAGAGCAGATGGAGAGACAGTGAGTTTAATGTGGTTCGGCTAAATCTAGGCGGTATCAAACCCTACGTCCATGGCAGAGATTTTATTAATATATTGAGAAATGATTTTAGTAGGGTTTCTACTTATAGAGTTTGGCCTCTCCTCCTCTTCTAACAATGCAATCTTATTTATAGAGGAATGAGGAGTTATATGCATTAATTACAAGCTACAATTGTGTTACATCAAACTATAAATGGAAAAGACAGTAAAAAGGCTACAATTTGGCTACTACAGAATGTAGGCTGTGGGGTGGGCCCCCTTGGTCAGCTGTAGACTTGTGTCTGTCTGCGTCCGCTGCTTACTACTGCTATGCCAAGCTAGGTGCTAGGTGCCCCGAGCGGGAATTCTTGGCTTGGGGGCATCATGGGATCCACTGTAACGAGTTTGGTACTGCTATAGTAAGGTAGCGAGCTCGAGCAAGGTGATTGGCTACCTGACGAGCTGACCTGGTGATCTTCTTCCTGGATCACTGCGTCGCTACGTCGCGAGGTGAGGTTGCTTTAAGGGATGTATTTGAATGACCTCGCTACCTCATTACCTTGTAAGGCGAGGCTTGTTTCGCGGGAAGGTGCCAGGACTACTTTGCTGTGTCACTTTCTGATAGGTGAAGTGAAGCTCGCTGAGTGCCTTTGGCGTGCCCAGGGCTACGAGCTCTCGAAGCCATTTTTGCATATAACATGAGCCCCCCAACTCTCGGTTTGCTTTGTGGATTGGGAGTTGTAAGTTTCCAAGGCTTGATTCGTATCTTCAGTCAGTGTCCTCCCTTGATCGAAGTGTCACATCAGATACCTTCTGGATTCTTCGAAGGGCCGAGCGGGTCTCTTTATAGCCTGGGCCATTCTCTCTTTCACCTCAGAGGAGTTTAATGAAGGAGACTAAAGAACCCCCTGCATTTTAGTGTCTTGGCTTTTGGCGAAGCTTGTTAAGATATGGATGGCCTGTTGCAGAATGTCGGGAGACATGGATAGCCAGTTGCACGTGGCTCCATCGTAGGATCCATCTGGAGGGCTCCTAGGGGATCTTGTGCTGATCCTGGGCCATCTCCTCCTGTCGTCGCTTGTGGTGTTGCTACCTGGCTAGCCGGCTTCTACGACTTTTTGATATGCCCTTGGTCTGGCTCAAGGGGATGCGCTGGAAGAATATAAGCAGGAGCAGCTTGGAGGTCACTGTCCTTCCTGCAGGCGCGAGCTCGGTGACCAGCCTTCTGCTCTTCTTGCAGGAATGGTTGTGCCGGGTCATTGAGCTTCTTGCCTTTATTTCTGCACTTCTTCTCTTGATGTAATTTTGCCTCATTGGCCGAGGTCTTTTTGCTGTATAAGCTTTTCTTTCTCTTTGAATGCTGTAATCGGATGCTTTCACGCATCACTGTATGTACATTTCTGATGATCAATGAAATGCTCCTTTTTGCCAATCGACTATGCTTTATTTTTCTAACTACTCAGTCTATTGTGAGTGAGTGAGAGAGGTCGCATGCGAGCTATGATTGACGAGAAATCTAGTGTGCAAATCATGATTCTCTGGCTATATGCTGACTATGAATGTGTCGCATGAGTGTTGCACCTAGTTCATAATAGCGTTCCTACTAAGTGGCGAGCTGGTCGTCCATCGTTTAGTTCAAAAATGCTGTCGGAGTAAGCTTGCGAGCTATCTGACCCTCGGCTGCAAGGTAAGCTCTGGGTTGTCTGACCCTCGACTACGAGGTAGGCTCTGGAGTTGTCTTATCCCCAAACAAGTTTTTTGTTTTTGTATAAGATAATGAATTGTTGCATAGCGAGGTCGCACATAGCGAGCTTGTTGTTTCGTGGTCGAGGAGTTTGTTCTCAGGATCGCATTTCACGAAATGTGGCTCACTTCAGATGTATTGATAGGGTAGGCCTTGCACTCTGACCCCCAGATGAATCCTTGCAATGGATGTATCGATGGGGTAAGCCTTGTGCTTTGACCCCGGATGAATCCTTGCAATGACGAAGTGAATTTCACAGAGTGCGGTTTGCTTCGGATGTATCGACGAGGTAGGCCTTGCGCTCTGAGCCCTGGATGAATCCTTGTAATGATGAAGCAAGTTTTGCAGAGTTCAATTTGCTTTGTATGTATCGACGAGGTAGGCCTTGTGCTTTAACCCCTGGATGAATCCTTAAAATGGATGTATTGACGGGGTAGGCCTTGCACTCTAACCCCCAAATGAATCCTTGCAATGCCAAAGCGAGAACTCTTTGTCTAGACAATGCTTGGCTAATCGACAGTTCATACTGATTCAGTATACAACAATTGACACGGCTAATCACCATTGATAACAAACAAATGTTACAAGATCAGAATATGATTCTGATGGAGGGTCCAAGCTCTTGGGTGAAAACTCACTGGGCCTATTGAGCGCGCTCCTTTGATAGTGTTACCACGTAATCCTGTAGTCAGCCTCTTCTGATGAGGTCTTCAATGGCATCTTTCAGTGCTCGACACTTTAAGGTGGTGTGTCCAGCCTCATTGTGGTAAGCACAGAATTTGCTTTAGTCTCTGGGCTTGGCAATGGCTCTCATCAGTTTGGGCCTTTCGAAGTCCTCATTGTTCTTTTCTATGACGAAAATTCTATCTTGTGTGTCTGACAGGATGTTGCAGCTCTCGAAGTGGCCTTCAGGTCGCTGAGGTTTCGCCTTTTTCACGAGATGAGCAGTAGGGTTGTTATGACTCCGCTACCCCTTTTTTTGCTCACGGTGGGACCACTATGGCCCGCTTTATGGTTGGGTTCCTCTGTTCTGAAGGTTTCTTCTCATCTTATTTGTTTGGTTGCCTAAGCATAAAATTCGGTGAGGTCTCAAGTGGGGGACTTGTAGAGGCTTCGATACAATTTGTCGTCTTTGCGAAGTCCCTCTAAGATAGCGGTTAGAATGGCTTCCTCCGAGGGATTCTCCATGGAGTTGTCCTCGTGCCTAAATCGGGTTACATAGTCCTTGAGTGGCTTATCCTTGCGCTAGAAAATCATTGCAAGATGGCCAGGAGGCGCGAGTTATTTCTTCAGCACTCGGTATTGGTCAATAAATTTCCTTTGATATTCTTCCCAGCTACTGATACTACAAGCCAAGAGGCACCTGAACTATGCCCGAGGTATTCTCCTAATGTAGCGGGAAAGATGTGGCACTTCACCAGGGGGTTGATGGTCTGGAGGTCTATTTGGGTGTTGAACGCGTCTAGGTAGTCGCTCAGGTCACTATTCCTATCATACAGTGGGATAGTGGGCACTTTAAGTTTCTGTGAGAGAGGTTGCGTCTCAATCTCCACAGAAAATGGGGAGCTTTGCTCATGGTAAGGCTGATGGTTTTAAGGTTGTGGATGCTCCTCTAGCCGTTCGAGCTTGCAGAGGACTTCCTCCATTGTCTAGTTGTGCATCTCAGACTGAAAGGTGGAGCTTCCTACTCATTGAAAACCCCCCAGTTGCTGGCTATTATGATCTTCATGAGTTTCCTTTTAAGCCTCTTTACGAAGCTATTGGAGTTGTGCCATGAGTTCTTCTTGTCTCTGCATGCTCTGAGCTTAGGCCTGCGCCAGTGCTTTGATGTTTTCCGCTAGCTCTCTTATCGTGCTTTCGAGCGTTGGACGAGATTGGCTAGACGTTTGTGCCTCTTGAGTTTCAGGAGTAGCAGTAGACTGTTAGTGAGCCCCCACAATGATAGTGTCCGTCGATTGGAGAGCTGGAGTGGTTGAGCTCCAAGTTGTTCTTCCTCTGACCATTGTTAGGCTGCGATGGAGACTTTAGAGAGCATATGGTCCTCACAAACGGTGCCAAAATGTTGACGGTGAAATTTGGTTCATGCAGAAGACCCAAACTTCAGCCAACGGAGATGAGTTCAAGGACCCAATACTACTTCTAAAGTATAGAAGAAGATAGGCCGAGAGGAAGATGGGATGGAGAGACAGCGAGTTTAATGTGGTTCGACTAAATCTTAGCGGTACCGGACCCTACGTCCATGGTGGAGATTTTATTAATGTATTGAGAAATAATTTTAACAGGGTTTCTGCATACAGAGTTTGGCCTCTCCTCCTTTTCTAACAACACGATCCTATTTATAAAGGAAGGAGGAATTACATGCATTAATTACAAGCTACAGCTATATTACATCAAACTATAAATGGAAAAGACAGTAAAAGGGCTACAATTCGGCTACTGCAGAATGTAGGCTGTGAGGTGGGCCCCCTTGATCGGCTATAGACTTGTGTCTGTCTACGTCCGCTGCTTACTGCTGCTATGCCAAGCAAGGTGCTGGGTGCCCCGAGTGGGAATTCCTAGCTTAAGGGCATCATGGGATCCGCTGTAGTGAGCTTGGTGCTACTGTAGCGAGGTAGCGGGGTCGAGCAGGGTGATCGGCTGCCTGACGAGCTGGCCTAGCGATCTTCTTGCTGGATTGCTGCATCGCGAGGCGAGGTTGCTTCAAGGAATGTATCTAAATGACCTCGTTGCATCGCTGCCTCGTGAGGCGAGGCTTGCTTCGAGGGAAGGTGTCGGGACTACTTCGCTGTGTCATTTTCTGATAGACGAAGTGAAGCTCGATGAGTGCCTTTGACATGCCCGGGGCTACAAGCTCTCGAAGCCATTTTTACATATAACAGTAAGTTAGCAAAGCAATCTCCAAGATTAACAATCTCTACTAATGCTAACAATCTCTAACAATCCTAAGAGAACACTGCTTTGTGACGTTCTTGACACTCCATCACATGATATGTATCCAGGTTCTTTAAGTCATTCGATACGAATGGCCGACAAGAAACTTGAATATTAGGTTAAAAATTTTAAATTCAAATTCTCGTTAGTGTGTGTGTGTGTATATATATATATATATATATAATATTCACATTTGCTGATTATTTCTGTGTCAAGTATGAGTTGAAGTGTATTTTTATAATTTGATCTTTCATGGGGTAACATTATCATAAATTGTTATTTATAGTTTGCAAGATAACTCTATTTTTTTTTATTTAAACTTTCTCACCAACAAATTTGATACCTCACAGCATAGTTGTTAGTATTGTATGATACATGACATAATTGTACGATTTAGAACTTTTTTTGTTATGTATTATTGTTTATATAATTTAGTTATGAATCAAGCAATTCAATTTTTGCATTATGCAATTTAATTTAAGATACGTATTGTCACAAAATTTATACATATACAAAAATTACTCCCAAATGAAAGGAAAAGGAAGATGAAATCACCAACACGTCAAAACTTTTTTTTAATTTAAGTAAAAAGGTTGGAAGTCATAATGAACTTGTAAGTTAAAAAAAATGAAATTTAATATGAATTTTTAAGTTAAATAATTATATTAAATAGGTTTATTATCATATAAAAAATAATGATAAAATGATTCGTGATACGTATCCTAATTCAACAGTAATACTTTACAATAATTTTTAAAATGTATCTTAAATATTAGAAGAGTCAAATCCTTTTTTTTTCTTTTTCCTCATTTTCATTTAATTTTTCTCATCTAAATAGCTTATCAAGGAACAAAAAATTGTTTCGAAGAGTTCAGAACTTTCCCATATCTTCGGTTTTAGAAATGAATCGGAGGAGGAATATAAATATTTAGTACCCTCATGCGACCCATGATTCTAATTCATGGACAATTCTATGGGACAAATATAAAATTTATTTCAAATAAAATAGGTATTCCGTGTAAGAATGTTAACAAATCTCAGTGAAATGGAACAATTACAACCATAGATATATTTAGGAAGGTAATATATAGAAATAAGCACAATATGGATTAGTGCAGCACAAATTCTACAGTAATAATGGACATTGATTTCTACAAAATTCTATGGCAAATAAAAAAAATAAAAGAGATTAACTTTCCCAAAACCAAACCCAGAACAAATAATCGTATCTCTTCACTAGAATTTTTTTACCCTTTCTTCTAAAAATTTTCCCTTCTACAGAAAACTCTTTATTAAAATTTTCTTCTACAAATCTTTGGCCATTGCAAGTGTCTGCAACTTAATATTAATTCCAATGCCGTTAGCTAATGGAAGCAAAATTCGATAACAATTCATGTCCGAACACAATCATAACTTGCTTCCGTTAATCTTTCTCCAAAGTCTCTCATTTGAAATCTAGAGAGAGATTCTTACTGTACAACTTGAAGCAGACAACAAAGGCCACGATAATTTATATGAACCAAATTCCCCTGTTTGCCATATTTTGCTTTTCCTTTGTTCTCTTTCATCTTCATACTTTATGTTGAGGTGGATTTTCCTCTTCAAAATCAAATTCCTTCTGTAAAATGCAAAAACCAAAATTTCATCATTTCTTTCTGAAAAACTCAATTTTAATGTATATACCTCAATGTGCCAAAACATGAAAAAAGCTGTGGGAAAACGAAGTCCAGAGTGCTCAGAATATTATATGGCGATTTGAAGAAATTGAAACAACCAATTTCGCAACGGCATTTGACATTTTCCGAATTCATGAAAATGAGAGAGTCAGTAAAATGTTTGTAAAAACAAGGTAAAAAAAATGTCCGAAAAAAGGAAATCCAACCGATTACCTTACTAACTCAATAACTTCTTGCCACGTGGACAGATCTCTACCATCAACTCTGTTTGTATGTCATGCAAAAATCCCTTATTTGTACCTACTTGACATGTAAATTTCGTCAACACAATTCCACGACTCAGATTGCAATTCAAGTGTGAAAAAAAAAAAAAAAAAAAAAAGAGAAGAAATAAGTAGACATCAGAAATTTTTAACATGATTCAATCAAGTGCAATACTTATGTCTACTATTATTTTATTTCTCAATATTTTTACTGAGTATTTATTATTTCTTTTTTTGATTATTTATATAATAATTTTAATCCCTATTTATAGTGGTTAGAAAGTTATAATTTGAATATATTTCAATAATTGAAAAGAATCTTAAATTGATATTGATTACTTCACGGATAATAATAAATTTTTTTAAATTGATAGATAATAACGAATTTCTATTAAAATATATAATTGAACAAATTTATTTGAATTGATGACTGTAAAAGCGTACATCGAAGTGCGGGCTAAGCTTCGTCCTCAAGAACCTAAGGTTGTTGCTTTTATCTTGGTTAATCAATGACTTGAGTTCGTATTTGACGAACTGATGCCTTACTCTAGTAATCTCGATCATGGATGGATTGAGTTTTTATCAATCTATCAATTGAACTTTTATCAACCCATTTATATATATATATATATATATATATAATCGAAAAATACCAACAACAATACCATAAAAACCTCCGTAATTGACCATATCTTGCACAACAAAGGAGATACGTTGATTCAAATCACTACAAAAGACAAAGTTTGTTGAAAAAAAAAATAGAAAGAAAGGAGAAGAAATAGATCAGAACAAAATTACAACCAGCTGATAAAATAGCAACAATGGACTTATAATCTCTTAAAAAACTAAACTCAATCAAACCAAAGATTTGAACTGAAGCACAAATGATATTTCACCCAAGTCCACAAAAACGTTTTTCTAAGTCATAATATTGATGGACCGGTTTAAATTTATATTTTTATTATTATTATAAATTATTTTTACTCAATTAATTTAACAAATCATTTAAAATATTTATTAAAATGAATATTTATTTATTTATTTTATTAAAATATTTTTAAAAATTTTACATATATATATTCTATTTACTAAATGTGATATTTTGGATGGCCTTTTCTTTTGATGATATCATGTTAGTCTTATTGAGATGAAATCACACACAAAATAGCAAATTTAATTTTTATTGCTTATTTATTTTCATTTTTATCTCTTTTAACTTTTTAAAAATTAAAAGATAAAAAATTAAAATATTAAATCTTAATTAATCTCTTAGAATTAAGTTACTATTATCATCTCTATTTTTACAATTGTAGTTTTATTTTTATTTAGATTTTTTTATTTATTTATCATTTTTTCTTAGAAAAATTTAGAATCAAAAAATAAAATTATAACTAATTTCTTACAATTAAAAGTCTATTATCATCTCTATCATAAGCTTATAATTCAAAAAATTTTATTGGGATTTTTCTATTTATTTGTCCTTATTCTTTTTATATATGAGTATTTAAAAATTGATATATAGAAATCAAAAAAATCAAATCTTGATTAATATTTAAAAATCAAATCTTTATCATCATCTTTATATCTCAATTTAAATTTTGATTTTTCTTATTAAGATTTATTATTTATTGTTAAAATATTTATTCTTTTTTATAATTAAATAAAATTTTAATTATTTTACGATATAATAAATAAATAAATATTATTATTTTTTAACATTTATACTTTCAATTACTTTATAACTATTACAAAATTGTATTACATATTAATTTCATCAATTTTTTAACATAATTTATATAAATTATTGATATTTATATTTTATAACTAAACCATATCATGCGGATATTCTCAATTCTAATTTCTCATGTTTCCTAAATATAATCGAGTTTTATCCAAAGTTTTATTGAAAAGATTTACTTTCATTATTTTTCCTTTTTTTTTCGGTCACATATTCATTATGAATCGGAATTTCCCCTCAGAATTGGGTCAGAAAGGAAGCAAATTACGGTCTTCTAAGCATGAATAATTAAGGATCAGCATGCCGGCTTCACAAAATAAGGTTCAGAAAAAATGGAGGGATGTTCAGGTGACACCCTCTTATTTGAAATTTTGCAGATCAGTCAGCCAGAAAAAAATTGAAAAAAAATCATATCTCTTCGAAAGTTCCAATTCTTTTGTATGCCTGACATGTATGAATGAAAATCACTTGCCGCCATCATGGTCATTAAAAATGGATGATTCCCATATTAACAGCATTATCAGCTTTGGACTTCCAAACTTTAAATTTTCTATTGCATATCAGAAAGTTCGATCACCATCATAAAAATGTTTCTTTCGACTTTAGTAACCTAGAGTACAATGTGACAATGCTGTATAGACACACAAGCTACTATATTAATCAATTTGTGATCTTTTCTTATCCCATGAGCTCATGGACAAGTAAAGTAACAAACGTGGCAAACCTAGACTCAGAAGGGAGGAGCAATATACTATTGGGAGACAAACTACTAGATGGGGTTCAGCAAACAACCCTCTGTTTTCGTGGGTAAACTTTATAGGAAGTAAGACAATTGCTGTTTCTTCTTTGAACCACCTTCCCCATACAAGTCGTTCCACTGCTTCAACTCACTCATTCCAGCCCCCTCAGTTGCAAAGCTTGCAGCAATCTGTGTTCCAAGTATGCGAAATAAAGCATTATATTATTATTAAAACAACACCAATCTGCAGAAATTAATATTGGGTAGAGTAATCTCACCTGATTCTTTGCCTCTCTAAAGTCCTGCATATTTAATGGCCTAAGGTTAATCACTCTTTCAGCTTTGCCTTCCTCTTCTGCACTCACAGTATCCTGCGTATTTTCTGCTGCGAATTGTTCTCCTTGTTTGTTTTGGAAATCTCCCTTCCCCTCTCCTTCAGCAGCTTTCTGTTTTTTCTCCTGCCAGTTAAAATTTGTCGAAGGTTTAACATGCTGAATACATAGTCGGTTAGAGAGAAGGGCTTAGAAATGAAATGTAGAGTTACCAGATTCTTCAGTCTCTCTTTCTGAATCAACTCTCTAACAGGCCGATAAGCAGCAGTTGTGCACAAGTTCTGTGTTCAAAATCAATAGATAGTAATTAATACCAAGAAATGATATAACCTCAAGACCAATAGTAAAAAATATGAATAAATATTAAGAACCTTAAGATCACTTCCACTGTATCCTTCTGTCATAATTGCTATTTCCTTGAAGTCTAGTTCCTCATCCACCTTCTCTTTAGCCAAAAGAGTTCTTAAAATCTTTTCCCTGTTCCCCACAGATGGCATCCCCACCATAATTCTGTTTATCAAACAGAGAATAAATTAGGAACAGGATAATCGCATACGCTCAATCTCGGGGCATTCAGATTTCCTCCGTATAAATCATGAATATCAAATGGCCAAATAATGTCATTGTTTCTGCTTCCGCCCCCACAATGCACACTTACAATGAAGAGTAAGTGTATGCATGTATAAAGAACTAGAGATCAGTGGCAACATTGACACAAATAAGTGAAAGAATGAGCAAAGAGACATCCTTTCAAATCGCCCGATAATTGCCTCGTCCAGGTCAAATGGTCTATTGGTCGCAGCAAGAACAAGGATGCGCTCGCCTGGTTTTGTCATAAGTCCATCCCAATGTGCCATAAATTCATTCTTTATTTTCCTCATGGCTTCATGCTCCCCAACTCTTGTCCGCTGCCCAAGCATGCTATCAACCTCATCGAGAAATATAATAGTAGGGGAGACCTTTGCTGCCAGTGAGAATAAAGCTCGAACATTCTTCTCATCTTCACCAAACCATTTTGACGTGATGGTAGACATAGATACATTGACGAAACTTGCCCCAGCCTCCTTTGCAATGGCCTTTGCTAGCATTGTCTTCCCAGTGCCAGGAGGACCAAATAGCAATATTCCCCTACAAGGCTTGGGAAGGCCTCCAGTGAAAAGGTCTGGCCTTCGAAGAGGAAGCATTACTAACTCCTGAAGAGATTCTTTGATCTCATCTAAGGCACCGATATCACTGAATGTCACAGAAATCTCATTTGCTGGTATCACCTCGGGCCTTATTCGCTTCTCAAACTCATTATCAGGTGGGACTTCCTGCAAGTGAATAATGGAGCGGTAAAATTGGAAATCGAATCTACAGAAACGTAGAAAGAAAATTCAAACAAGGAAGCTTTTATTCTGCTCACAGCAGGTTTGGAAGCTGGGACTGAATTCTCTCCCTCAGCCTTTGCCACTGAAGTTTTTATATCAGCTTCAGCCCTTTTTTCAGGAGCTGCATTTTCAGACTTTTCTTCTGGTTTCACAACATCATCATCCCCCCTTTTCTTCTGTAAGTAATGGGGAACAAAGAAAAAAAAAATGATCATGTAGATCATATTGATTTTCAATAGGTTTTTCCTTCAACTCAATGCATAAACGTGATAATTGGTGCAAACCTCGGATTTCCCAGCTTGAGCTTCCAATTTTAGTCTATCTCTTCTAGTAGATTTCTCTTCCTGGAAAATACCCAACCCATGGGACAAACTGTTCCACAAAGAAAGGTAAGTACATCAAATTAAATGAGAAAGAAGTATGCTGATTTTGGTTGGTTTATGCAATTAAAGCTGTCAGTCTCACCTATTGCTTGAAATAACAAGTTTCCCATTTCTGTATTCAGGGTCTTTGTTTTTCATTAAATGATAAGAAATTGCTGATACAACAATTTCTTCTATGTAGTTACTGAGAACCATTGTGTCTGCCACACAGATAGAGCCCAGATCATCACAATCAAGATCATTGGCTGCAAGTACTTCCATAATATGGTTTTTGTTATCCTGAACCTGTATCTTCTTCATATCCTCTTCCAGTTGAGACTTCCAGCTAACAAGATGTGATTCATCTTCTGGAGGCCTGATTTCTATATTGTATGGAAAGAGTGAAGTAACTCTCTCATCCACCTCTTTGTAGTCATCACCAGAATCCAGAACTCGTGAACCAAGAATCAACACCGGTCCAGAGAGTTTCTTCAACATTTTCTGGAACAAATTATATATCCTCTGTGATCTAAATAACAACTTATCTACATCCCTCAGATACAGTACAATGGGATAGCTTTTTGACACAAAAACCAGGACCTGCAAAGTGTAGCTTCCACTTGTCAATGTCTTTGCAGAAGACATGATCCAAAACCTTGTTAAATTTAGAATGATAAGGTAACACGTTAGGGCAGAAATCTTGACATAATTTCAAGTCATATTACCTTGTACAGAGACTGTATGAGAAGCTTCTCATCGAAAGACCAGCTAGTTGTGCGCTTGAGGGGAGTTGAAAGGAGATAATAAAGAATCAAGAAATAATAAGAGGAAAAAATGACAAAATGAGAGCTGATATCATGTTTATCTTATGAAGGGATAATTAGTAGATGTACCCAAACAATATCTATAAATTCTATAAATTAAATACCTAATCAGAAAGCATCACTATGTGTGTGCATAGTAACTATGTGGGTTCTAGATTGCAGCCTTTTTAAGAAAACAATGATGGAAATGTATCCCTCTTTCCTTTATTTCTCAAATCAACGCTGCAGGATGACAACAAATAATCATGTTGCTTTACTTAAAAAACACCTATCATCTAATTGTAACTAGTAACCCAAGTTAAACCAATAATTATCATTGATCTTTGACGTATACTCTTGAGATAACCGGGATTTGTGGGAGCACTTTGCTGAGCAAGGCTACTGATATTTGCAGAGGCAGAGGCGTTTCTACGTAGCTTAGGAGGATTACAAGATCCTTCAGCACCCCTGCAATTAGAAAGGTGAAATGTACTTAGCAACGAAGTAAGTAAACTGAAAGGAACTTATATAGGTTCTTGTAACTGTTAGATTCTGTACAGAAACATTTAATTTTGCATACATTGATTGGAGGTCCACTCCACTGTCTTGCCTCTGGATTTTGCCTGCAATATAAGGTGAGACATGATTTTTATGGGCAGTTGGACAAAATATATCAGAATAAATGAATCGGGGTATAGAATTAGAACAAATGAATAGAGGTATAGAACACTCTCCAAAAAAGGAGAACTACGAGAAACAGTAATTCAAAACCTCATCAACAAATATCTGATGATGTTACTACAGTTAATATTCACAAAATTCCTGCTGTTCAACTAAATAATCAACACTTACCCCACATAACAAAAATTAATGATAAAACTACTTGCACTCTCCTGCCCTGTCTAGAGTCCAAAACTTTCCGTAACACCTTCAACATTATGGTATCTTCATTTAAGAAAATGCCTACTATCAAAATGATGACAGCATTGCCAAGTCTATGTATCAAAGAATTTAGTTGATTTTAACTTATGCCCTCGCTTGGATGACAGAAGACATTTTCATATGTTAGTACCTTTACTTTCTTCCCGCTGTGGAAAGATTGAAAATGACCCAAATAAGCCGGATAATCGCTCCAAAGTTGACTCTGAAGGGGATCTTTTAAAAGACTACAACCAGAAACAAAGGAAAAGAATAGCAACATGCTTAACATTAATTTGATAAACATGACATAATTATATAAAGAAAATTGTGGCCTATAATGCTGAGAAACAGTACTCTAATGACAAAATTCAATTATAGTAATATGTTGGTCAAATATGCAAGTGGAAGAAAAATGTTAAATAAGGGAAAACTTACAGATTCTTTGATGGCAGAACCATATTTACTTTGAATCTGCATAGATGAAGACCATGTTTAAAGTACAGACATAGAATGAGAAATCATGAAAAGATACCAAAACTTCTTACACACACCTTCAGTGAAAAATCAGTCAAATCTAACAGAAGCAACTTTGCCTCAAAGTAATGAGCTAAAGCCTTGGCAAGCATTTGTTGATAGAGTTCTACATAAATTGAATACGAAATTCTGATTAGTTCGAAGGTGACGTTAAAAACATCCAAGACTGATAATTCCTTATCAGAAAATAACAGATCCAGAGTATCTAACCAGCTGGCCCTGAGAGCAGAATAGCCTGGCTTGCAGGAGTAAGATTACGTGTATGTTTTGAAACCTCAGCATGCTTTAAATGGACATAAGCAGCACTTGTCAGCAACACCCGAGTCTGCTCACTGTCATCACATAGAGGACCCAAACGTGGGAGGTTTACATTAGAATTTAATTGATTAAATGAAGATTTTAAACCTTACAAAAATATAATTAAAATATATTTGCAAGACACGGAAAGAACTAATCATATAACCAAAAGCACACAGAAAGGCTCGTGACTATTATAAGGCAACCATACTTGCCGTTTGTTCATTTGAGGAAAAAAAATGTATATGACAGCCAGATTTATGTATCGAATTCATTTTGTATGCTAACCATCCATAATCACATAAAATGAAGCGAATTTGCATGAAACATGGAAGCATGGTGATGCGAGTAAGAACAAACATGAAAACAGAGAGAGTCCAGAAAGGGAAAGAGATTAAACTCTACGTAGTATATATACGGAAACATGATGTACAAGCATTGGCTCTGTTCAAACCTGAGGCAATAAGGGAATTGATCAAAGGTGACCTTGCTGTCTCTGCCATCAATAACTTGGCGGAGCATTTCCTGCTCTACTCTCTCTGCTGTAATAGCGTTTGAGGATGCAATATTAGTTCCCCATTTGCTAACGCTTTGTCCGGATGCCAATCCAATCCCCACTCCGACTCCCATGCCAACCCCCAGCGCTGATAACAGTATACTTTTCTGTTCCATCCTGAATTTTCCACACCAACTTTGCTTATTATTCTCTTTCTCTTTGCTTTATATGCAAATATAGGTATGAACCGCAGCAGAACAGTTTCCTCTTTGGTTTTAGGCAGAGGACAAGGCAGGGGGCAGAGTTTCCTCCAAAACACGAAAATCAGTCTATTTTCGATTTATACGTAGAAAGAAGAATTTCGAACTTCGAAAATGACAGAAAAAAACAGTATGTTTGAAGAGTGAAGGACGAGCAGTGGATGAACCGAAAAGCCCTCAAATTCGAGAAACAGCAAAAAAAGAATCCTCGATCCAAGCGACGTTTCTCAACTTCTATACCTCAGTTGCTTTCTCTCACACATATAATACAAACACATTGAAAGTTTCTGTTTTTTTTTTTTTTTTTTTTTGAGGCCAAAGTATGTGGTGCGAAATGGACGGATCTCAATACACAGGAGCTGGCCAGAGGTACTTGCTCCTTTTCTTGTTCAGGTTACGTGGGTGCGGTGGCACGGGTGACAGCAAGTGGTGGTTAACGGCGTAGAAGACTAAGCTAGAGTGGGCGGCGAGGGGAGAGCATAGCATGCATACTCTGATATGTTCCGGCTTTTTTCAGGTGCAACTGCTTCGGCTGAGTTTTTAAAGACGCTGCTGCGTGGAGGGAGATTGGTGACTCATGTGTGCTGCGTGTTACGTGTCATTGTTCTAACGGTTTATTTGCCGGTTTACCATTTTTTTTAATTGAATAATTCATTTTTCTTTCTTCCTCCCTCATTCTGCACTTTTACCCTTTTATATTTATCTCTTGCAAATTGCGTTCCTTTATTTCGGATGATTAAAATCTTCAAACTATATTTATTAAAAATTATTTTTAAGGTGTTGCTTAAGTCAGATGGTAGTTGAATTGTCAAGTTTGTTATACAAAATTTAAGGGTAAAGTTGATAACAAGTGAAGAAAAAATTTAATTACTTTGTTACTAAATTAATAAGTATCAATTAGCTTTAATCAAAAAAATGGGAAAGGAAAATAAATTTAAAATATCCACTTTTGAAAGATCACTTCAGCACTTCAAATGGATTATATATATTTTGAAAACATATGAAATATAAGAATTTTTCTGTAAAGTAGAGGCAACTGGCAGTGAAAATTTATTATTTCTATAGTATTCTTTTCTAAATTTGGACAAGACTTGAAGCACATACTTTTGTGATCTTACCACCAATGCATTTTAAATTTAATTTTGGTCAGTGTATGAAATATTTGTGTGCAATCTATTTGATCTAGGATTTAATACAGGGATTTGCTTCGTGCTCCCTCGATACAACTTCTTGCAAGATTTTATGTAAGTTTTTCATATATGAAATTCTATTTTTGCATATAAGTTTATAAATTTTTTTCATAAAATTCTTCAATATTTCTGTATTATAAGTATGACTGTTAATATTATACAAAAATTTTATGTCCTAAATATATAAAAAAAAAATGAAAACCTTTTTCGTAAAATCACACAACTTCTCCCCTTGTCATTGCAGGAGCATACCCTTTAATTTAATACATCCCCTCCGTTTCCTTATCGCATAGGAAATGTGTGTAGCACTTGACCCACGATCTTCAAAAATACCTGATATTGAAAATAGAACTAGAAGAAACCATCGCCTAATGGTTCTAAACATGGTTCGGATAGGAATCTGCTGGCATCAAACTTGTCAAAACAGGATCTGATGATCATATGAACAGGATCGATCAGATGCGGCCTCACTCGATTCTAGTGCCAAAGACACCAACAGATGGATCACGTTCACATAATCAGCCGACCGTTATTAGCTCAAGAGTTCACCGAATCAGTGTAAAACAATATTATCGTGTCGGTTTCTACTTTTAAAATAATACAGTCACGATGAAGACAACTTCATGAATGTAGTATCCATATCTTTAATATGTTATCAATTCTAAACTATGTGATTTAATTTGTTGAAAACATGTGAGTTCAAATGGAATATAAACATTCCGTAAAAATCTTTTTCTTTTACGTTTTATTATATTATTGTGTGTACAACTCTCCAAGTAAAATTACATTTAGGCATTCATATCTGTATTTGCAATAAATAGACTAAAATTTTACGTTTTATAGTGATTTTTCCAATAAAATGTTTTTTTTTTGTGTTGAAAATTTTGTTGATAGTGTTAAAGTTTTAAATATTTATTATATAAGTATAAAATCATATAAAATTTAAATAAGAAATGCAAAAATTCTCAAAATACGTGTCAAAGCAAAACCCACAGCAACTCGCAAGTTTGATCAAAAGACATCGATATTGTACGATAATTTGCGGTGAATTTCGCAAAACGATAAAAGTACATAAAAACATTGTCCATATTATAGCAAGCCAAAAAGTTAGATGTACAATATGTGGGAAGATAATCTTTTCGTACAGTTTGTCTTAGTTATTTGATCTGATCTCGTAAAAATTTTAATGATTGAAATTATTTATTTAATTTGGGAGTTATACGAGAATATAGCGTGTGCATACCAGTTTCTTGGGAAGCTTTACAAAAAGGACTGTGACCAAAGTGGAAGTGGCGGGCATCTGCAGAGTGGTCCAATTGGCAAGTGGGAGATCAGATATGAAACAACAATGTAGTAAATGCAAAGCACGTTTGCCTATGAGATAAAAGGTAGTGCAGAAACAGAATCTAGTTCGGTGGATGGGGTTGCAATTGCAGATCCATTCCACTAGTCCAGTCCCGATGCATTTGCTTAATTTTATACTCTATTCAGCAGCTGTCACGATGCAGACTGCAGACCAAGTTGCATGCTAAATCTATTGATATAAGAGAGAGAGCATACTGTAAACCTATTTCATTCATTCCACTCAATCATATATTTATTAGTGTAATTTTACATTAGTAAAAAAAAAAAAATGGTATATGATAAAGTTTTTTTATATAATCTTTTTGCTATAAGGAGTAAAAAAAGGCTTTATAAAGAAGTCTAGAACTTTGTGTAAGTGGTGAAATTAGAGAAAGAAACCATTAGGAATTGTAATCTAAAAGATTGCAGTGTAGTGAGAGAAAGGAATGTTGTACATAATTTTTGTTCATCGTAAAGATTGATTATCAAATTTACTTAAATTTATATGAAATTTGAATATATTGTTCATGATATTTTGAATAGTATAGGGTATATATTATCTTGAATTTTTCTTTTTCTCTGTTTTTTACATAATAATTGGTTAGGATTATCGTATTGAAGTTCTACCTATTTTGATAAAAAAAAAATTATTTTAGTTATTCCCTATAATTTCTTGAAAGACATTGACCCATTAATTATTTATTAGTGGAAAGTTATACTAGACTAAGTCTCATGATTTTTTACTCCTATATTAAAGAATTTTTCACGTTAAAATTTGTTAGTTTCTTAATTTATTTTTCTGTAGTTAATTTTATATTGAATTTATGTAATTGTACGTTATGAAAAAAGTTGATCAAGGTAATTTAATAATTTCCATTAAGATATATTCTAATTATTCTTTCTAACAAGTGGTACCAAGAGTTTGGTTGTTACTTTACTATATGTGATTAAATAAAAGAAAATTTAAGAGACATGATGATTAAATTGAATTATTCAAATTATTTGTATTAAAAACCTAGAATGAAAGATTTATTATACTACAAGAATTTGTTTGATCCTATTAAGGCTAAAGGTATTAAACATGTTGAGAAGACTGATCAGAAGTGGAATAAAATAAAGAGAAAGACTATTGGTTTGATTAGGCAGTAAATTAATAGCAGCATATTTCATCATGTGTCTACTGAGATTGACACTCATGAATTGTAGACTAAAGTGATCAGTTTGTATGGGTGTAAAAGTACACAGAATAAAGCTTTTTTTATTTAGAAGGTGGTGAATATGAAATATAAAGAAAAGTGTTTGGTGATTGAGCATTTGAAAAGTTTTCAAGGTGCAATAAAATTAACTACCATGAGCATGACTTTGGATGATGAAATGCAAGCATTACTATTACTTAGTTCCTTACCTAACATTTGGGAAATTCTAATTGTGTCTTTAAATAATTTTGCCCCAGATGGGAAGGTAACATTGACCATGGTGAAAGACAATATGTGGAATGAAGAAAGAAAAAGGAAAGAATATGGGACTTTGAATCATTCAGATGTACTAATTACTGGAGATGTACGTGGAAAAAGTCAATTCAAAAATTTTGATGATCGTGGAAAGTCTTAAGGAAAATCACAGTCTAGAAACCAAAAAGACGTGAAGTGTTTCAATTATGGAAGAATAAGTCATATTAAGAAATCAAGGGAAATAGGCGAGGACAAGAAATAAGGTAAAGATACTATTATATTTGCATCTAATGAAGAGATTGTGATTACTCATTATGATGAGTATTTGAATCTCATATGTGAAGACTATACTTGGGTTGTTAATTCCAAAGCTTCATACCACATTACTCCTCATAAAGATTTATTTATATCTTATTCTACATGAAAGTATGGTACAGTTAGATTGAGAAATCAAGGTTCATACAAGATCTTTGGTATTGGAGATATTAGCCTAGAACTAATAGTAAACGCAAATTGTTATTGAAAAATGCCAAACATGTTCATGATATCTACCTCAGTTTGCTCTTTACTATAGCACTTGATGGTATGAGTTTTGAAAGCTACCATGGTAAAGATAAATGAAAGCTTATAAAGGAGTCTCTAGTTGTGGCACAAAGGTGAAAAGATTAGTTTCCTTATCGAATAACAATAACATTGTGTGAAAAAGAGATGAAAACTACTGAAGACTTTTTTGTGTTATGGCATATACACCTGGATCACTTAAGTGAGAAAGGACTTGATGTGTTCACGAAGTGAAACTCCCTTCCCATAACAGGTATGTCTCTAAAGAATTCATTGTTTGGCTAGTGACTAACATAGAGTTTCGTTTCTTAAATCCCTTCCATATAGGAAATCAAATATTCTTGATTTAATTTATACTAAAGTATACTCTATGAATTCAAGAACTCTTATTGACGTTGTATATTTTGCTACATTTATTAATAACCACTCTAAGAAAGTTAAGGCTTATGCTCTAAAAACTAAAGACCAAGTGCTCAATAATTTTACTAAATTTCATGTATGTGTTGAAAAAGAAACAAAAATGAAATTGAAATGTGTTCGAGTAGATAATAGTGGTGAGTACAGAGGTCCATTTAAGAAATATTGCAAAGATCATGGTATCAAGTTTAAGAAGACTACTCTAAAAACACTTCAACAAAATGGAGTTGCAAATTGAACGAACTAGACAATTAATGAAAGAATTAAATATATACTCTCTCATGCTAAGTTGTCTAAAGCCTTTTAAAGTGAAGTAATTAAAATTGTAGTGGATTTGATTAATCTTTCTCCTTTAGCTCCTCTGGATTATGATATCCTAAAGAAGGTGTAAACTAGGAAAGAAGTCTTATACAATCATTTAAGAATGTTTGATTGTAGAGCATCTGTGCATATTTCGAGAGATGAAAAACCCAAGCTTAATGGCAAGACTAAACAATGTGTTTTCTTCAGTTATGGCCATGATGAATGTGGTTATAGATTGTGAAATTCAGTAGATAAGAAAGTTATCAAAAGTAGAGTGTGGTATTCTTTGAAGACCAAATTATTGAAGATCTTAACAACTTTGAGAAGCAGAAGCCAGTAGACACTAGTTATATAGATTTGAGTCCTGAACCTCTTACCATGGTTACTAATGATCATGGAAAAGATGCAGACGTGATGACATTACACCTCAGCTTAAAGTGCTTATTTACTTGAACTACCTCTTGAGTCTTAATTGAGAAAATCTACCACGGAATGTCATTCTTGTCAGAGATATTTACCTAATGAATATGTGATTATCACTAATGGAGAAGAGCTTTAGAGTTATGAAGGAGTTATGTCTGATGAGCATAGAGAAAAATGGTTACAAACTGTGCAAGTTGAACTGAATTCTTTATGTGAGAACAAGATATATGAACTGGTGAATTTGCCTAAGGGTGAGAGTGCACTTAAGAATAAGTGGGTGTTTAATATAAAGTTAGATAAGAGTATCTAACAGCTAAAATACAAGAAAAGGTTGGTTGTGAAAGGTTCCAATTAAAAGAAGAGGATTGACTTTGAAGAAAAATTCTCATCAATGGTTAAAATGTTCTCTATCACAGTTGTGCCTAGGTTGGCAACTAGTCTGAAGTTACGGTTGATCAGCTTGATGTGATTACTACATTCCTTCATGATGTCTTAGAAGGGGAAATTTACATGGAATAGCTAGAGGGTTTCAGAGTAAAGGCAAAGAGCATATCGTATACAAACTGAAAAAAAAAAAAAAAAAAAAAGCTTGTATGGACTCAAGCAAGCACCAAGGCAATGGTACAATGAATTTGATTCATTCATGATAGATCATAGTTATGATAAAACTACTTTTAATCATTGTGTGCTTGTGAAGAAATTTCATGATGATGATTTTATTATTCTCTTGTTATATGTGAATAACAGATTGATTGCAGGTCATGATATCAATAAAATCAATAATTTGAAAAGATATCGTCTTTCGTTATAAAGGACTTAGGACAAGAAAAGTAGATCATTGGTATGAGAATTTCTAGTGACAAGAAAAATGATAAATTTTGGTTATCTTAGGAGAGATACATTAAGAAGGTAGTAGAGAGGTTTAACATTAGCAAGTGTAAACCTATTAGCACTCCACTTGTATGCTACTTTAAGCTAAGTTCATAATGGTGCCCTTCACTAAGATAGAAAAAGAAGATATGAGTATGATTCCTTATACATCTACAGTTGGCAATTTGATGTATGCCATGGTATGCATAAGGCCAGATATTAACCATGCAATTGGTGTTGTGAACAAATTTCTCTCTAATCCTAGTAAAGAACACTAGTAAGCAGTCAAGTGGATACTCCGATATCTCAAAAGTACATCTCAAGTTTGTTTGTGTTTTGGTATTGATAAACTTGTGTTAGATGGTTCCACAGATGTAGACATGGTGGGTGATATCGACTTTAAAAAGTCTACTTTTGGATACATGATGACATTTTCAGGGGGAGCTGTGTTTTAGAAATCAAAGTTACAAAAATGTGTTGCATTGTCTTCCATAAAAGATGAATAATTGCTATTACAAAAGCATCTAAAGAACTTTTGCGGGTGCAGAAATTCCTACAAGAGTTAGGCTTGAAGCAAGAGAAGTATGTGTTACATTGTGACAATTAAAGTATAATTTATCTCAGTAAGAATCCGACTTTTCATTCGAGATCGAAGTACATTGAGGTATGATATCATTGGATATAAGAAACACTGGAAATGAAGCAGTTGACACATAAGAAAATCTATACTGATAATAATAGTTCAAATATGATGAGAAAGATCGTGCCCACACAGAAGCTTATCACTTACAAAAAGAAAACGGGCTTAGCAATGCGCCCTACTTAGTCAGAAAGGGGAGATTTATTGATGGGTTTCTCTTAAGTGGGTTTATACACAAAGGATGAAGAGAAAAAAAAAAAAAAGAAGTCATTGGATTTCAAGTTTTTCAAAAGCCTTAAGAAAAAGGAAACAAGGCTTAATGAAATAAGGATTTATATGATCTCTTTGTTACAAGGAGTCAAAAGACTTTATAAAGAAGCCTAGGGCTTCATGCCTAAGTGGTGAAATTGGAAAAAAAAAAGCCGTGAACAATTGTGGCTTAAGAAGTTGTGGCGTAATGAGAGAAAGGAAGATTGTATACAATTTTTATCCATCTTATCAGAAAATTAATCACCAAATATATTTAGATTTGCATGAAATTTAAGTATATTGTTCTTGGTATTTTGAATAGTGTAGTGCATATGTTATTTTGAATTTTTCTTCTTTTCTGCTAGTTGGTTTTTAAATAATAATTGGTTAGGATTATTATGTTAAAATTTTACTTATTTTAATAAAGAGTTTTATTCTAGTTATTTTCTAGAATTTCCAAGAAGAAATTAGACCCATTAATTATTTTAGTAGAAGATTATGCTAGACTAAATCCCATGATTTTTCACTCACCTGAAAAACCTTTCCATGTTAAAAATTGTTAATCTCCTGATTTATTTTTTTACATTAAATTTATTTTATTATATGGAGTGAAAAAATTGATTCAAGTAATTTAATATTTTCTGTTATATATTCTAATTCATTTGAGTGTCAACTTTCCAAATCTCCAGATGCCTCTCCACTCAAAACTTTAAGCTTTTTCAGAGAACATTTCTGGCAATCCTACGATTTTCCTTTAATAATATATTGATATTCCTCTGATGCTAGTTAAAATTTTAGAACTCTCATGGCAAAGTTCCTAAAACTAGGAAGTTATGATTCATTAGTAATCCTTCGTCATTGTGTTGAAGTTGCCATTTTAATGAAAAACATTAACTATGGTTTATATCTGTTGAAAATGTGCCTAAAAAGCTGCCATTTGACCAAGTCTATAGGATTTTGTTAAAGTTTGTTTTGAATTCTATTTGACTTAATATTAGGAAGGTTGTTAGTTATGCCTAAGAATAAGAGATAAGTTTGTTTTATATTCTGTTTAGCTTAATATTAGGAAGGTTGTTAGTTATGTCCAAAAATAAGGGATAAGTTTGTATTTCTGTTGAACTTTTGCTCTATATATAGAGTTATGCAATGAATATTATTTATCCTTTGAGATCCACAAATTGGTATCAGAGCTTTCTTCTTGAGGGACCTGTGAGTTTGAGTAAATCCAAACACAAACCTAAAATACAACAAACCAAAAAGTCATAAGCACAATCACCTTCAAGAATGGAAACTGAAATCTATTTCTCCCAAATTTCACGACCAATTTTTGATGGTGAAAACTACCAAGCCTGGGCTATTAAAATGGCAGTCTATTTGAAAGCGTTAGATCTTTGGGAAGCTATAGAGGAAGACTATGAGGTGCCCCCATTGCCAGCAAATCCTATGGTGGCTCAGATGAAGAC
>JANHAO010003052.1:0-27013 GCA_026873985.1 Saraca asoca | reverse complement strand
AAGTGGCCCCTTCTGATGCTCAAGCTCCTCCTACTTCTGAGGCTACTCCTTCTAGTATCTCTCCCTAGGATCTTGTTGCTTCTTTATTTTATTTTTTGCCTTTCAAGGTCTGGAATTAAGACATTTTTCTCTAAGCTTTAAAAAGCCCTACCTTTTTTCCTCCTTATATTTTTTTATTCTTGGTTTTATGGCTCACGCGTTGTTATTTCATACTGGTCAAAGTGAGAATTGAGCCCCTCTTTATTTTATTATGCGGTCGAAACAATTTACCTTGATTAGAATGTTATGATCCGGGCAAGCACATGCACCAGGGAAGGAATTGGCTTAATTTAAATACTGTTACATCGAGTTTATTCTATTGGTAGTAGGGCTGAAGGTGTTTAGCGTTCCAGGCCCGAGGAAGTTATATTCCTTCTACATTAGCGAGGCGATATCCCCCTGCCTACAGTCTTCCCTTCATGACATACGGACCTTCCCAATTGGGCCCAAGTACTTCGTCCCTGGGGTCGCGTCCGCCTAGTTGGACAAGTCATAGAATGAGGTCACCTGTTTTAACGCTTCGAGCCCGCACCTTCTTATTGTAGTATCGAGCTATCCTCTATTGATAAGTCATTATTCTCAAGCATGCTTCGTCTCTTTTTTCTTTGGCGATATCGATGCTTGCTGAGAGTAGCTGGTCATTCTCCTCTACGTCGAAGGTGGCTCTCTAGTGGGAGGTGACCTTGAACTCAACTAGTAACATAGCATCTGTCCCGTAAACCATCGAAAAAGGGGTTTCCCCTGTGGAGTTGCAAGCAGTAGTGCGGTAGGCCCATAATACCATAGGCAACTTGTCCACCTATGCCCCCTTTTTTGCCTCCTGCCTCTTCTTCAAGATTTATTTTATAATCTTGTTAACCACCTCCACTTGCCCATTGGTTTGGGGGTGATCCACTGATGAGAAGCTCTTTAAAATCTCAAGGTCATCACAAAATTGGATGAACTGTTCACTGGTGAATTATGTCCCGTTGTCTGACACTATTTGTTGGGGGATGCCAAACCAACAGATAATGTTATTCCAGATGAACTTTTATATCTGGGAGGAAGAGATTTGGGCCAATTCTTTTACTTCTACCCATTTGGTAAAATAATCCACAGCTACCACAACGTACGTACAGTTCCCGCGACCTGTGGGAAGAGGCCCTATTAAATCAATCCCCCAAATCATGAAAGGCCACGAGCTTATCATTTGCTGGAGGTAAGCTGGAGGAGGTTGAGGGACGTTGGCGAACCTCTGGCATTTGTTACATCTTTCGACAAGGTCGATGGAATCTCGCTTCATAGTTGGCTAAAAGAAGCCTTGTCAGAAGACCTTTTGAGCTAATGACAGCCCCCAGCATGATTGCCGCAATGTACAGTGTGTATTTCTTTTAGGATGATGTCACACTCGGGGCCATCAATGAAGTGAAGGAGCGGGGCCAAAAGACTCCTCCTGTAGAGTATATTGTCCATGATGCAATATTTTATCGCTTAGAATTGGGTGCGACGTGCTTCTAACTTATCGTCTGGGAGCTCTCCGTTCTGAAGGTACTTCATGATAGGGGTTATCCATGATTGGGGTGGTTGCCATTACCTCGTCTTCTTGTTTTATGGCTGGGGATGACAGGACTTCTACAAGAATTGCTCCCGTGAATTCTGTGTCTTTAGCCGTGTCCAGGCGGGCCAGAGCATTCGTGTGTATGTTCTGGGTTCATGGGACCTGGCTGATTTTGTACCTTCGAAACATGTGGAGTAATTCCTATGTTTTCTGTAGATACTTAGCCATTTTCACTCCCTTCGCCAGGTATTCCCCTCGTATGTGGCAGATAACTAGCTATGAGTCACTAAAGATTCTCAAGCTCTCTGCTCGCACTTCCTTCGTAAGACAGAGTCTAGTTAGAAGCGCTTCATATTCGGCTTCGTTATTAGTGGCCCGAAATTCGAGCCTTAAAGCACAATGGATTTCATGCCCTTCAAGACTAATGAGTAGGACTCTCGCTGCTGCCTTATGGTTGTATGAAGACCCGTCGGTGTAGAGCTCCCACGAAGGCTCTTCTGTAGTTCCAGCCTCCTCTTCCATCGGTCCAGTGAACTCT
Source organism: Saraca asoca (assembly GCA_026873985.1). Lineage (NCBI taxonomy): Eukaryota > Viridiplantae > Streptophyta > Magnoliopsida > Fabales > Fabaceae > Saraca > Saraca asoca. The sequence continues at coordinate 24,899 of JANHAO010003052.1, read as the reverse complement.
GCTATGAAGTCAGCTAAGGCTTGTCTCTTAATCGCCGACCATGGTTTATAGCAGATGTCAAACTGAGCGAGTTCGACTGCCCGCTTCAGCAGTCATCCCAAGGTATCTACTTTTTGGAAAGTTTGCTTTAACGGGTACCGGGTTGGAACTTCGATGGAATGGGCCTAGAAGTATGGTCACAATTTTCTCGATGCAACCATGAGACAGTAGGCAAGTTTTTCTATTGGAGTGTATTTCTCTTCGGCATTCACCATCCATTTGCTCACATAATACACTAGGATTTGTATCCTGTTCTCCTTGCGGACTGATGGCATGTCGTGACACTCCTATGTAGAGAATAAGGATGTCGCCTTCCCATGGTTTGGAAAGAAGAGGGGCCCAACCCATATATTCTTTTAAAGATGAAAATGCAGCCTCGCACTCCTCCGTCCACTCAAAATGCTTCCCTCTTTTTAAGGCTTTGAAAAATGGCAAGCATCAGTCCGTTGCTTTGGACACAAACCTGATCAGGGCTGCAATTCATCCGGTTAAACTTTGGATGTCCTTTGTCCCCCTAGGAGACCTCATGTCTACCAATGCCTTTATCTTCTCGGGGTTGGCCTTTATGCCCCTGTTATTCACCATGAACCCCAGAAATTTTTCGAAAGGTACTCCAAAAGTGCACTTCAATGGGTTTAGCTTCATCTGGTATCTTCTCAGAATCCGGAACATTTGATCCAGGTCTTTCACGTGGTCGGACACCTGCTCTGATTTGATGAGCATATCGTCTATATAAACTTCCATAGTCTTTCTGATTTGGTCCAGAAACATTATGTTGACTAACCATTGGTAAGTTGCCCCATCATTTTTAAGTCTGAAGGGCATTACCTTGTAACAGTATAGCCCTCTATCTGTGACGAATGACGTATGCTCCTCATCATATGGCTCCATGGGTATCTGATTGTACCCAGAATAGGCATCCATGAAGTTGAGGAGTTGATGGCCGGCCGTGGCATCTACAAGTTAGTCGATCCTGGGTAGAAGGAAGCTATCTTTTGGGCAGGCTTTGTTAAGGTTTGTAAAGTCTATGCATGTCCACCACCTCCCATCTTTCTTCCTAACCAAGATGGGATTGGCCACCCAGACCGGGTAATGAGCCTCCTGGATGAACCCATTCTTTAGTAGTTTTTTTACTTCTTCTTTCAGGGTGCGGGAGCGTTCCGCAGTTAAAGGCCTTTTCTTTTGCCTTATTGGCTGATGGAGGGGGTCGATATTCAGTTTGTGGGATGCGACTTTAAGATCGATCCCCATCATATCCTCATGGCTCTAAGCGAAAACATCGATATTTGTCCAGAGGAAGTTCGTTAGCTGGCTTTTCATATCGGGAGATAAGTTACCCCCCAGTTTAAGTCGTCGTCGGTCACTTGCCTTACTGACCTCTATTTCTTTGAGTTCTTCGATTGGTCCAATTTCTTTTTCTACTTCCCAATCCCATGGGTCAAGGCTATGGCTTTCCTCGATCAAGTTTAAAGTTTGAGGCTCTTTACCAGTAGTTACGTCCATCCTTCTACCTTTTCCTCTGATCTTAACGGTTTCTTCATAGCAGTGCCAGGCCATATACTGTTCACCTTTCACACACCCAACCCCGTTTGCCATGGGAAAGCGGACCATCAATGTCCTTATGGACACAACCAGATCTAGGTCGTTCATGGCCGGTTGTCCTAGGACAATGTTGTAGGCCGACGGGCAGTCCACAATTAGGAAATTAGCCAGAGCGGTGGCCTGACAGTCTTTATCTCCCAAAGTGATGGGGAGTTTGATTCATCCTACAGGGAATATTGCATCGCTGGTAAAGTCAAAGAGAGGATCAGGTGAGGATTCAAGGTTGCTTCGGTCTAAACCCATTTGATCAAAGCATCCTTTGTACATAACATTGACCGAACTATCGGTCTCCAGCATGATTCTTCTTACCTCAGCATTGCCAACCTTAGCCCTGATGACAACAGCATCATTGTGTGGAGACTGAATCCCTCGTTCATCATCATCTACAAAAGTGATAGACTTAGGGGCTGTTTTTACCTTTTTACAGAGTCTGTCATGCATGCTGCCTTTGGACAACATATAGCTCACATTCCGCACATATCGTTCTCATGAGCTGCAGGAAGTCCCAGCGATGTGCAGCCCCCTATGGATCGTGTAGATGGTTCTGACCACCGCTGTTTGTTTTAGCTCAGCATTGGGAGGTGTTTGTGTTAAGTGCGGTGGAGATCGATGGTTTGAGGGTCGCGCCACATAACCCCTCAGGCGTCCCTTTCGAATAAGGTCTTTGATGGCATCCCTAAGAGATTTGCATTCAGAAGTTGTGTGTCCTATGTCATTGTGATAGGCACAAAATCAATTCGAGTCCCGATGCTTCGAGGGGGTTAGCAGTGGTTTTGATCGTTTGAAGTTTTCCCTGTGCTTTTCTATAACATATATCCTTTCTGGGGTGTTAGTTAGGACGCTAAAATTACTATAACAACTCCGAGGTTCAAATCATTCGACTCTAGGTCTCTTCGTGGGTTGCGTTCCCATATTGTTAACTTGGTTTACCTAGTCTTTATTGCGGCTTTTCCCTTTCCTGCCCCTACTGGAGGTTGGAGAGCTAGTTTCGATCTTCTGTATGGATCCTTTCGAGCCAAACATTTCCTCCCACCAAATCTCCTTGGTGGCCCGTTCATAAAACTCTTGTAGGTTATTTATCTGAGATTTGTATATATTTTCGTATAACTTTCCATCTTTGGAAAGGCCAGTTGAGATTACAGTCAAAATGCTATCGTCAGAAGGGCTTTCCACATTACTGATCTTGCATTGGAATCTGGTGATGTAATCTTTCAGCGATTCATTCTTCTTTTGGAAGATTGTGGCTAGGTGGCAGGGAGGTGCAAGTTATTTCCTTAGGGCCCCATACTGGTCCAAGAACTTGCTTCAGCATTCTTCCTAACTACTAATACTGCAGGCCGGAAGACTCTTAAACCATCCCCTGATGCATCCCTGAGGGTTGCTGGGAAAACCCGACATTTAACTAGGGGGTTGTTGGTTTTCAAGTCCATTTGGATATCGAAGGCATCCAAATGGTCGTAAAGGTCACCCCTTCCATCATACGGCGAGATTGACGGCACCTTGAAGCGTTGGGGAAGAGGTACTGTCTCGATTTCTTTGGATAGCGAGGTTCTGCCCCAATAATGGCCCGGCTAGTCCTGGGTCAAGGGCTTTCTTCTAGCTTTCGTACCTTTTGTAACAGCTCTTCGATCACTTAACCTTGAGCTTCGGACTGCTGACTTTTAGCATCGTCGAGGTCCACCCTTGAACCTTCCACATAACGTGGGTCTTTGGTTCGCTGGCTTCGTTTCTCCTTTTGAGCCCATCGCCTTCCTTCTTCTGATTGTAGGTTGGAGGAAAGATTAGAGTTAGTCTTCTGAATCTCTCCATCGGTCAGCTGCTATTTTCGCATCGGCGCCTCCATCTGCGGCTCTTGGGCCACCTCAGTTGTGGGAGCGTTCTTATCATGTTCTCCAATTCTCTGAGTGCAGGCTTGGGTCAGTGCTTCGATCACATCAGCAAGCCTTTTCACCATACTTTGAAGTGCTTCTTGTCATTGGCGTAGCATCTGTACTCCATTTACCTCTGGGAGGGTGGAAGAAGTACTTGCCAAGACTGGAGATTCTTCTTCGGGTGCGTTTCGCTGTCCTCCATCGTGACCGCTCGTCGGATTGGCGGCACCTGAGCTCCTGGTTATTCTACCTCTGGCCATTGTGAGGAATGTGTAAGCAGTTGATCCCACTAGGCGTGCCAAAATGTTGACCATCAATTTTGGCAATCAGTCAACAAGGGTTCATGAAATCAAGCTGCTATTATATGAAATAACTTGTATGAGTTTGTGGTGAGATTAGAAAAGGCAAGAGAGTAGAACAAGAAAGAATTTTTATCGTGGTTTGGCCAAAGTCTGCAAGACTCCTACATCCACGGTGAGTTGTATTATTTGCTTTGAGAAGGGAGAACTTACAGTCACAGATTACTTTCTTTCCCTTTATCTAGGGGAGCTTATGATAGACAATAATAGTTTATTCTAATACAACTATAATTACATCTATGCTAGCATTAAATATCTAGACGACAAGCAATAAATGCTGGGCAAATCATTGTCAGATCCTGGGAGGCTATAGGCTGTCAAAGTCTTTTAGGCGATGCCTGTCAAGCTCTTGATTGGTTCCCAGACATTGGAGAGGGGGGAACTCGCTGGTGTCCTCGCTACTTAGAGCTTGCTATAGTTCTGTCTTCTACGATGTCCATGGAGGCCTCATTCGAGCTTGGGCTATTGCCTTTGTCTCTGGGCCTTTCGCTTCTTGAGACTTTGTTATCAAGAAATCCCCACAACATATATAATGATTTATCGATATTTGTTCCCGAAGTTGATTGACTCATCAAGCATTCCTTTTATCTAATGATTATTAAGTTGTGACTTGCAAATACTTATATCAGTATGGCATATCAAGCTTTTGCCAGCAAACTATAACTCCTAGTTTGCAGAGCGAACTGAGAGTTGGGAGGCTTATGTTATAGGCATTTTCTGGTATCATATGAAGTGGGCTGGCAAAAGCCCAAGTCCAGCTAGAAGGGTCTAAGTCACTCAAGTCGTTAATGACCTCACGTGAAAGCCCCATGTCACATTCTCAGCTAGCTCCTAACTTGCAGCAGCTAGCTCCTAGCTCACAATATTAGCTAGCTCCCAACTTGCAGTAGCTAGCTCCCAGCTTGCTACAGTAGCTAGCTCCCAGCTCTAGCTCTTAATTTTAAAGGAAAGCTCTAACTCTTCTGTAGCCAATATCAACTTGCGAGGCCCACTTGCAGAAAGTAATTTGTAAAAGACAGTGTACAGTCTACAGAAGCTAATATGTAGGTGCCCAAATAGTTAAATACATTTATTACTTGATGTAACATATTTACAATTTATTAAATTACATTTGTACCCCTACATGCTTCTATAAATGGGAGGGCTAGAACCATTGTAAAAAAGGAAGGTGAAAATATTAGCAGAAGCCTTGCTAAACCAGAGAGGAAGCTCTGTAAAAACACTTTTCTCAGAAATAACATATGATCAAGGACGTAGGGTCTGGTGCCGCCCAGATTTAGCCAAACCACGTTAAAAAATCATGTGTTCTCCTTTGCTCTTGCTATTCTTCATCTCTTAGACATCTTCCTCTTCCTTTCAACTAGACCGCAACTTGAGGTTTAAGAACAACCCGGTTGACTGAGATTTGGGCTCTCCGTATAAACCAAATTTCATTGTCAACATATGGAAATCTAGTATATCTCTTATTTGTTCCAGTTGATACACTTATGCTGAAGGCCATGCTGCACTTCTAGGATCCTTCTTATTGTTGCTTCACATTTAGTTAGCATGACATAATCCTAACCATTGAAGAGTACGGCAAGTTGCTTGACATAAAAAATGTAGTGAAAGATAAAGTGTATTTTTGAGATGGAAAAGGTGCTAAGAGGCAATTGTTAAAGTTAATGGAAGTCAAAGCATATGAATTAGAAAAATACATGAAAGAGAAAAGTGACAATCAGTGCCTACCATATGATTACTTGATGAAATTTATTGACAATGAACAAGGCTAAGCCATGCTAGCTCTAGCCATCTATGGGTTGGTATTGTTTCCTAAAGTAAAAGGGTACATAGGTCACATAATTAAGCTATTTGAGAAAATTTAGCATAATTTCAATCTTGTCTCAACAATCTTGGCAGAAATAATTAGGTCCCTTAACCATTGTAGGATGAAAGGAAAAGACAGGTTTTATGGATGTACACAATTTTTAGTAGTATAGATAGTTAACTACCTCTCTCACTTAGGTTGTTTTCATTATCCTAAGATTGAATTCAAGTCACACATTTATTCAAATAAGAATCTTTTGCAAGAATTTAGTGTTGTGAAATGCTAATGTAAGACACCAATGAGAAGTTAATGGATTAATTATTTTAAAGAGATGAAGAAGTCTTAGGGAAAGCTCCATAGATGCATTATGTTCCAATCTTGTATATATGTGGGAAGAAACCATAGGTCCCACTCATTGGCCTCTGGGTTGTAATAAGTTATGCGCATGCCATGGTCAGAAAACAATTAGGGTTTAAGTAGTCCATCTTGATAAACCATGGATTATCAAACATAGAGTTTTCCAATGAAGATAAACATGTAACCCAAAAGGATAAAAAGATAATTGAGGTATGGAAGCCCCGTGCGAAGTGTGGAAGTTGGCTCATGCAATAACACAATCACCTATTGCTACATGCTATGGTAATTTAGTAAAGGAAAAGGCTTTATCGCTCTTAAAGTGCTTGGTCCTGAACCATTAATACACATGTTTGATGAACCAATTGATTATCAAGCCAAAGTGGAGGCAAGATATGAGGTGATGTATCATCTGTTATGTAAGAATTAGACTATGCCAATTGCTAATAACAAAAAATTATAATTTAAGAAGGATATATAGGTTGGTAAAGCTACTCAAGCTGAGAAAATGGTATAAGAATTGCAAGAGTGCAAAAAGGAGGAAACTTCCAAATAACATGATGAACTCCAAATGGCACATCATGAAACCAAAAAGTTCAAAGAAAAGTGTCAAGATCTCAAATAGGTTGTTGCAAGAAAAGATCATGAGAATTTGTTGCTTCGATCAGACCTAGAAAGCCTAAAATAACAATTGGTTGTTTATCATGATAAAATTTAATAATTAACCTAGCAAAACACTTTGTTGCAAGATGATAGCTATTGGTTTAAAAAAAGTGCACAGTTTGAAAAAAAAATATAATGATATTCAACAACAATCAAATCAACTAATTGAAAATGCTCAGATGATCATTGAAAAGGCTTAGAAAAGAGCAAAAGAAGGACATGAGGTTGAAGCAAGCCTTCCACCAAGTGAGATATAAAGATTCCTAACTAATTTTTCCAAGGACCTAGAGTACTTGGACAGATTCTACTAAAAGTTTAAATGCTATCTTTGTTTGTAATAATAATATGCTTTTGTAATAAATAGATTATCTATGTTTGTTTTAAGAATTTGTATGGAATGAATGTCCTTTTACTGTTATCTTTGAAAGATTGATTCACATCACAACATCCATACACTTTTTTCTTTTCTCATCTTTTTCTTCTGACTTTTTTTACACTCATTTAAGTTTAATTCATGTTTGATAAAAGGTATTGCATTATATCTCAGCTTAAAAAATAAACCTTACTACCATGGCACTCATATAGGACCCATTCTCAAGCAATGGTCATGGATAAATAAGAGAGGGTTAAGAGGAAATGAGAAAAGACATTAAGAAACTAAAGGAATAACTCACAAAGATTGTTAGGGGTTTTTGATTAAGAAAGCCAACGAAAATAAGGGACCCTTATTAGACAATCAAAATCAAGACCAGGATATGCATTCATCCGAAAGTCTTGAATTTCCTTCTGGTTTTACTTTTTATGATGCAAACCTACCTCCACCATCAAGTTTAAATCCACATAGGGACAATCTGACACCATTTGGTCCTCAAACATTTCTGTATCCACCATAGGGTTCCAATATCAATATCTCATTCCACTTTTGTACTTCATAACAATGGGAGGACCCCATGGCTTACCTAAGAACCATGATTTTGATGATAAAAAAAGTCACGCAAGATTTAAATGATGACCTTAAGAACAAAAGAAAGTTAGAAGTTCTGGAAGAATGCTTACGAGTGATAAAAGGAACTATTAGGTATGGACTCATAGATGTAACATAGCTATGCCTGGTACCTGATGTGGTTATTCCTCCTAAGTTCAAAAAACCTAAGTTTGAAGAGTTTAATGGGTTTGCTTGCCTAATGAATCACTTGACTTCATATTTTCAAAAAATGGCATCTTACGTTAATAATGACACACTTCTTATTCATTTCTTTCAAGATAGCTTAACAGGTGCTACTTCTAAATGGTACACAAAGTTTAACCATAATAAATTATGACATTAGAAAGGCCTTGTTGTTACTTTCTTGAGCCAATATTATTACAATATTGATATGGCTTGTGATACAATACAACTCCTGACCATAGATATAAAACCATTGAAACTTTTAAGGAATATGCTTAATGATGGAGGGTTTTAGCTACCCAAGTACATCGACCACTTTCTAACAAATAGATAGTGTCCACATTCATTGGCACTCATCATCCATATTTCTATGACTAGATGATTGGTAATACGTATCAAACTTCTTTAACATCGTTAGTATTGGAGAAAGGATTGAGTATAGGGTCAAAGTTAGTAGAATTGTTGATGATTCTATTGATTCAATGGGTGAAAGAAAGCCTATGGTTAATAAGAAAAGGGAAGGTGAGGTACATGCTACTAGCTATGATTAACAAGCAAAGCCTAATCCACCACCATCCATTCAACCACTTTAACCACATCTTTTACAATATCTATATATTGCTTCCACCTCACAACTTTCATATGCCCAACCTTATGCTACCTCATCCTATTTCCCTTAAATACTAACCATAAGACCTTCCCCACTAGTGTTGTGACCTATGAACCAAAACCCTTTTCAGAATGCTAACCTAAGAAAAGGTCATAATGACCAAGAGAAAAGGCCTGTCCAATATAATCCTATCCTAATATCCTACACTGAGCTCTTCCTAAAACTCTTTCAAAATGGAAATGTTATGTTGACCTTAATAAAGCCTATAAAACCTCTTTACCTAAGATGGTATAACCTGAATGCTTGATGTGATTATCATGCTAGAGTTATAGGCCACTTCATTGAGAATTGTCTGGCTTTCAAGGGTAAAATGCAATTTCTATTTAATGCCAAATGGTTGAACTTTGAGTGCATGATAGAAATACCTAATGTGCATTGCAACCCTTTACCTAACCATGATAATCTGAGAGTGAATGCTAAGAAGGAAGGTCCAAAGAAATTATCAATAGGAATGTGTCTGAGGTGAAGAGGGCACTAAAATTTATTTTTAAAGCCTTTATTGACATGGAATTCCTATGGTTTCAACATAAAAATCTAAGAGTTCAAAGCTAGGATCATAGTGATGAAGTACTGTGTGAGTTCTGTAGGGACCAAGAACGGCATACCACCGAAGAATACATAAAATTTAAAAGGTTACTTCAAATATTTGTGGATGAGAAAATTGTTCAAATAAGCTCTAGAGTTGGAGAAAACTAATTAAATGTGATTAAAGCAAATGATGTGGCTAGTGGCGCTCAAATCTCTCATTTTTCTCCTAGCACACTGGTAATTCCCTATAACCAAAACACAAGTTTGACACCTCCTTAAGTACCTACTTCTCACACTTTGAAACCTATTAAGATTCAAGTACCCGAGCCTTTCCCTTATAAGAAGACAAATAAAGTACCATGGAACTATACTTGTCAAGTTCTTCTAGTTAGAAACCATGCCATTGTTATGACAACACCCAATTATGCCTCGTCATAATCTATTACCAACATACCTAGGACTAACAGCATTACTCACAGTGGCCATTGTTATAGTCTTGAAAAGTTTGAAAAATAAAGAATAGAAGAACTAGAAAGACAGAAAAAGAGGAAAGAAAAGGAGATAATAGAGGAAAATATTATGGAAAAAGGTAAAAAAAAGAGCATAAGGCATACAAGAAAAATGTGTCGGAAGAGGAAGCTTGTGAATTCTTGGAATTCATTAAGCATGACTACAAATTGATTTAGCAGTTAAATCATAAACCTACCTACATTTCGTTGTTGTAATTACTCTTGAATTCTGAGCTATATAGGTAGGTGTTAGTGAAAGTGTTAAATCAAGCTTGTGTCTATTATGATATCTCCCTTGAAAAGCTTGGTGTTATTATTAATAATATCATGATTGATAATTACCTTACATTCACTAATGACGAAATACTTGAAGGAATGGGGCACAAGGCATTTCATATCTTTGTAAAATATGAAGACCACATTATAGCAAGGGTTATTGTACACAATGGCTTTTCACTAAATATGATGCCACAATCAACTTTGTCCAAACTCCTTGTCGATGGATCTTACATAAAACCCAGCTCTATAATAGTGAGAACCTTTGATGGTGTAAGAAGAGAGGTTATTGATAACATCAAACTTCCAATTCAAATAAGTCAAAATGTCTTTAATATATTATTGTAAGTGATGGATATCACACCAGCCTGCAGTTAGCTATTTAGGCAATTATAGATTCATTTAGCAGGGGTGGTGCCCTCAACTTAACACCAAAAAGTGAACTTCATAATAACAAAACAAATTGGTGGTTGAATCAGGAGAAGAAAATCTACTTGTTAAGAAACAAACATCTACTCCATATATCGAGGTTATGGAGAAGGCTCTTGAGAGCACATTCCAAACTTTTGAGATTACTAATTATTTTTACATCTAAGAAGGAGCTCGAATTCCAAAGCCACATCTACCTATGGCACCTATGATGATGGCCAAGGTCATGCTGGAAGATAGGTTTAAACTAAGGGATGGATTGGGAAAATAAGGGTATGGTAGAAAGGAACCTCTTAAGCTTCCCAAAAATGTTGAAAAGTTTAGATTGAGATACAAGCCCACAAGAGCTAATAAGATGAAAGTTGCTAGTGAAAAGAGGGAAAAGAGGATGACACACTTGGAAATTTGATAGTTAAAAGAAGAAGTGATTCTCATATGTGACATGAAACAAAACCTTTTGAGCCTAGGAATCACCTTCTTTAACCAAATTCTAGCAATCGAGGATGGACATTCTACCATTGAAAGTGTTAGCTTGGTGTATGCTTGCTCCTCAAACTTTACACTTAATAGATAGGATATTTCCAAGTTTTCCATTGTCACAGAGTTTCATTTACAGTAGTTTTATACTTCCACCACTTAAGGTTCTGCCTAAGGCCTTAGGGTGTTATTTGTAAAATGAGCTTACGTATTTCATTCCAATGTGTAATTTAAATAAAAATGCATGTTTGGTTTCCATCATTTATATTTTCATTTATTTATTTATTTTGTTTCATTGTTTTTGTTCCTTGAATTTTATCATATATTTGCTTACTCGATCTCTTTTTCCTTCTTATATACTTTCGTTAAATTTAGGTTTCAAAGTGATTCATTTGATAATGATATATATGTAAGTTTGATCATCTTATTAATTCTTATAAGATTGAAGAAGAAGAAAGATTGACCTGTCTGCAAAACTTTTAAGGCTTGTTGAGGAAGAGGAGGAAGAGATCTAACCTCATGAAGAATCAATTGAGATAATTAATTTGGGCATAGGGGAAAATAAAAAGAAGCTAAGATTGGTACCTCGATAAGAAAAGATGTATAAGAAATCTTAATCAAGCTTCTTTGTGAGTATAAGGATATATTTGCTTGGTTATACAAAGATATGCCAGGATTGGGCACAAATGTAGTTGTCCATAAGTTACTATTAAAGCTAGAATGCAAGCCTATGAAGCAAAAGTTAAGGCACATAAGACCTGATATGTCTTGAAAGATCAAAGAAGATGTTAAGAAGCAATTTGATGCTAGGTTTCTTACAGTCACTAAATATCCAAAATGAGTTGCTAACATTGCTAACATTGTTCTATTTTAATTTCTCATAAGAAGAAAACTATCACATTCATAGCCAAACTATGCTTTGATTGTACAAATAATATGACTGAATATGAGACATGTACCATGGGTATACAAGCTGGGCTAGATTTAGAAGTCAAGGTCTTAAAGGTGTATAGAGATTTTGCACTTATAATCCACCAATTGAGAGGAGATTCAGAAATTCAAGATGCCAAGTTGATTTCATATAACATACATATAACAAAGTTGTTAGAATATTTTAGAGAAATCACTTTCCATCATATTCTAAGAGAAGATAATCAAATCATTGATATGTTAGCAACATTATCCTTTATGTTCAAAGTAAATAACAATGATCAGACATGTTATAAAGATCAAAAACCAAGATTCACAAGCCTAATGCTTAAGTCTTGAAGAAGAATCTAATGGGAAACCTTGGTATCATGATGTCAAGCAGTACATAAAGTGCAAGGAATATCCAAAAAGGGCCTTAGTGAATGATAAGTGAACTATAAGAAGAATGACAATGGACTTCTTTTTGAATGGAGAGATACTATACAAGAGGAATCATGAGACTATTTTTCTAAGGTACATTAAGGCTATAATGCCAAAAAGATTGTTGAAAAAGTACATGAAGGTTTTTATGTAATACATTCAAATGTGCATGATATGGCAAGAACAATTTTGAAAGTAGGCTATTCTTGGCTAACAATAGAGAGTGATTACATCAATCATGTGAGGAAATGTCACATGTGAAATCTATGCTAACAAAATCATACTCCTACTATGTCATTGAATGTCTTATTTGCACCAAGGCCATTCTTAGTGTGGGGCCTTGATGTCATAGGTTCAATTGAAGCAAAGGCTTCAAATGGACATCGATTTATTCTTATAGCCATTGATTATTTCACTGAGTGGGTTGAAGCCTCCTCCTATCCTAGCATACTAAAAATGTTATTCAGAAATTCATAAATAGGGATTTGATATGTCTTATGGCTTGCTAGAATGAATTATGATTGATAATGCCACAAACTTCAATAAGAAGATGATAACAGAGATGCATGAACAATTTAAGATAAAGCATCACAGTTCAGTGCCATATTATCCCAAAATGAATGGAGTCATAGAAGCAACCAATAAAAACCTTAAAAATATCATCCAAAAGATGACAATAACATACAAAGATTGGCATGAGATGCTTCTATTTGCTTTCTATGGCTATCGAATCTTTGTTAGCATTACCATTGGAGCCACCCCATTTCCATTAGTATATGACATGGACGTTGCCATTGAGGTTAAAATTCCTGGGTTTTAATGGAGGCATAGTTAGGAGAGATAGAATGGGTTTGAGCTCAGTATGACTAATTGAATCTCATTGAAGGAAAAAAATTGGCAGCATTATACCATAGATAGCTTTACCAAATAAGGCTAATGAGAGCTTATGTTAAGAAAGTGTGACCTTGCCAATTTAGGGAAGGAGATATGGTATTGAAAATGATATTTTCAATTCAAAAAGATGGTTGTAGCAAATAGATACCTAACTATGAAGGGCCTTTTATCATGAAAAGAACATTTTCTAGAAGAGTTTTAATCCTTATGAAGATGGAATGGGATAAATTGTCACAACCTATCAATGTTAATAAAGTGAAAAAGTATTATGCATGATGCATGTTCATTTAGCATTTGATCTACCTAGAAAGTTTATAACATGACAGATAATAGGGCAATATGATATTTACTACCTTAATTAATAGGTATTCAAGTGTGTAAGGATAACTAGCACTAGTTTTTTTTAGGCTTGTTACTAAAATAATTAGAAGATTCTTGTTCGATCAATTTTTGTGAATACTATTGTATATCTTCTTCATTGTCTAAATGATGTTCCATTTTCTTGGATACTTGTAGCAATTTTATTCTTGTTATCCTTTTAATATGATGCTTGTGGTTGACCCTTTCAACCACTATTTGACAAGAAATTGATCATGCATTTCTATGGAAAGTGTCTTTTGGAATATCAAAAGAAACATGTTATTTACATGCATCCAAGTGCAAGCAAAATTACTCTAGTGAAATAAAAAAGATAATTGGGGATAGGTTGACCATCTTAAGATATCACAATGAAGTGGAGAGGAACTTATCAAATTTCAAAGAAAATTAGTGACAATTAAATGGAGAAAAAGTTGAGACACTAAAAGTTTATTAGCTAGCAATAAAGATTGATATTAATCATTCATGACACTATTGAAAAGGTTCTTGTATAAGGTGAAAGTGAAAAAACAAAAATATTAAAGAGGAAAAAGGAAAATTGTTTTATTTAACTTGAAACATGCATCATATTCTACACCATGTTCACTTATGTGTTGTGTTTTTCTAAACGCATTGTTAAATTGAACCTAACATTGGCTATTTGAGCCTATAAAAAGCATATCTTTTACTTTTTATTGTTAAATTAAACCTAGCATTAGTGGGTTAAGCCTGTGAAAAGTAGGTTTTTTACTTTTTATTATTAAATTGAACCTAACATTGGTAGGTCAAGCTTATGAAAAATAGGTTTTTTACTTTTTGTTGTTAAATTGAACCCATCATTGGTAGGTTAAACTTGTGAAAAGTAGATTTTTTACTTTCTATTGTTAAATCGAACAAGGTATTAGAAAGGTTAGGCTAATGAAAAATGAGTCTTTTACTTTTTGTTGATAAATCAAACTAGCATTAGTAGGTTAAGTCTATGAAAAGTAGGTCATTTACATTCTAGTTGTTAACTCAAACCTAACATTAGTAGGTCGAGCTTGTAAAAAGTAAGTTTTTTACTTTCTTGATGAATTCAGCCAATTATGAGCAATTTTAACAAATGGTAAGCTTTTCTTTCTTTCATTTTGTAGTCTTCTATTCACATGTGTGTTGCTAACTCATGAGATTGCTTGTTCTTTTTGGAAAATTGGTGTCTACACCTTTACCTGCCTTCTAACACTAGAAGCATGAGTAAAGAGAACAACTGCAGACACCCAATTTTATCTGGATTTAACATGTTTTGTGACTAATTGGCACTAAACTTTCAAGATAAAAAAAATTAACTTTGATTTCTTTTTGTTTAAGAGTAAAAATGATAAAAATGTCATCCATGAAGTAGCCTTTTTTTTAATATAAAAAGAATATAAAAATACCATAAAGAATATAAAAAAATAAAATAAAATGTTTTCAACTAAGAGAGTGTTTAGTTTGTAATTGAAGGCCTCCACTGTCATCTACCTCTTTGTTGATCCAAGAAAATTTCCCAAAGTAAGCTTTTTTGTGCAACTCAATCTTTCCCAAAATGAGAGAATAATTAAAACCCAATTGCAATTGATAAACAACCTATAAACTATAGGTAATAGCTTAAAACTAAAAGAAACCAAGTACAAATCAAATTGCAAAGTAGAATTTTTTTTAAAAAAATAAATGGAGTGCTTTCATTTGAGAAAAAGGAAAAGGAGACAAATCATAAAGTACCATTTTCTGTTATTATTTTTATTTCCAATTTTTTGGTTTATATGATTCCATTTTGGAAAGGGCAGAAATAGTCAAAATAAAAAAGGAGTGTATTGTTCAAAGATGATATGTTAAAAAAAAAGAAAAAGAAGATAATAACTACAATGAGAGAAAAACCAAACTGATGAAAGAAAGAAATAGATCTAAGAAGAGAAAGATGAGAAAGTAAAAAAATCAAACCTTTAATCTCAACCTCAGAATAGAAAATGCTAAATATTAACTTTTGAAATATAGGAATGCACCTTTCTTTATCTTGTATTCAAGCTTGATCATTCTTGATCTTTCAGTTGTTGCATTGTAATAATAAAAAAAAAAAGATAAAGATGCATGGGAGCTGAGGCCAGGATTGCCTTCTGTGTTTAATAGGTGGTACATTGACCTTGTTAGCCTTGCTATCATGTCTTTTTTAGTTTTTATGTTGAAAAACAATTTTAGACACAATTTTAATTGATGTCATGATCCAACTATGTGCTTTGAGTGTTTGTTCATTTTGCAAATGCAAGTTGATCAAGTGACATTCAAGATATCAAGAGATCCAATACTAGTCTTAGTTTTTATTAATTTTTCTAGGAACTTTTGTAAGTGTGTTCTAATCAGTTTTGATCTAAGTAAATTTCTAAAAATAGTTAAATTGAGGTAGAAATAAATTAAATGAAATAAGATGAAAACAAATATTTTCTAACCAGGTTTTCAAATGGCTTTTCACACATTAAATTTTTATAAAAACTATTTTTAGTGTGTAAATCGATTCAAGAATTGATTCATATTGAAAAACTTGTGAAATTTACTTGAATCAATTAGGTAATTGATCTATGAAGAAAATTTTTTGAAAACGCTTTTACCAAAATATTAGAAAATAGTCTAAATCGATTAGGCATGATCTTTTTACATCTGAGGGTAAATTAATTCATGCATCGATTCGATCATGAACCTTTTCATGAACTTCATAAAAGAATTAATTCACTAATCAATTAATTAATTGATAACCGTTGCAAATCAATTCATGACTTAAAAGTTAGTTATTTTTTAAAAGTCGGTTACAACATATATAAATACCCTCTCACACTCATTTCAGCACATAACTTCATATCAATTCTCTATAACTTTGAGTGCAAAAATAGAGAGAATTATTTAGCTTTATCTGATCTAATTCTACTTCTCCAAATGACATTTGATTAACAATCTTAGATCAAGTCTATGAAGATCACACAGCTAGATAATTGAGATATTCATCTCTATTTTGGTATTGTATTTCTTACCATACTTCTTAATTACTTTTCAGATTTCTAGGTTGATAAGAATTTAGTTATTCATTTTTTGTGATTTCTAGATTAATAAGAATTAGAGATACAAAGGAAGAGGTTGATCTTTCTTTTGCATCTTCTTTAGTTGTGAGGTTAATTACAGCTAGTTGAAGATCGTAAAGAATTCTTAGAATATCTCTAGATTATGAGGTCGATCATAGTCTGTATGAGATAAAAGAATTGTTGTATCTAGGTTAGCAAGAGCTTGATCGAATCTTGTTTTCTAGGTTAGCAAGAGCCTAGTTTAAATCTTGTGTAAATTGGTGTAAAGGAGCCCAGTCAATTCCTGTGTTGTTTTTTAGTAATAAAAGTGACTATCTAATTGAGAATTGTCTAATGGATGTAAACTTAAACTGTGATTTCAGTTTAAGTTGAACCACTTTAAAAATCCCTGTCTTTATTGATCTTTATATTCCTGCACATTTAATTTCTATTGCATATAAGAATTTTGTTTTATTGTTTTTGAATTCTGATATACTATTCTACATTTTTGAATTCTGCAATACTGGTTTATTGTATTTTTTTATCTTAAATAGTAACTGATTTAAATTGATTAATCTATAATTGAATTCCTAATTACATAAGTGACTTCAATATTATCTTGATATTCCAATAGAGTCTTCTTGAAAAATCTTGCAAAACAAGAATCCAATTTTAAAGTAAAAAGAGTAAATATTTTATATTTGTAAAAAGGGCAAAATCTTGATATTTTTTTTAGAACCAACAAACGTCTATTTGAATCTAGTCTTTACCATTTTTTTTTTGGTGCCATGTGACTTCATTTTTATTTTTTTTTCTTTTCTTTGATTGGATTTGTCTGCTTTGGCATGTGACTTCGCTTTTACTTTTTACTTTTTATCTTTTTTTTTTATTTGATTTATCTATTACGTCAAGTGGCTTTTTTTTTGGCTGTTTTATGAATTAGAGGATAATGAGATTGTTTTTTTTTTATTATGTTTATTCTTCCTTTTTATATCTTATATATTTATTTTATGATTTTATTTCATTTATACATTTATGATTATAAATAGATTATTTCACTACATTATAAATTATTATTTGTGTTTCATGTATAATAATATCCTATAATGGAATAAATTAAAAATAGACTGAAAGTTTGGTCCTTTTTTAATATTTTGAGATGAGGGATATTTTAAGAGTTAAATTGGGTGAGTTGGTGAAATTTTAAAAAGAAATCTTTAATATTATCATACATAAAATCATTGCATATATTTTAGTTTTTATTTATATATTGCACTATATTTTAAAATATATCATTTTATTACATTTTTATGCCTATCCTTTCAGCCTAAAAATAATAAACTTTTGTCGATGATAGATAAAAGGTAGGAAATCTGATTGCAAGTGCAATAAATAGACTCCCAATGTTCTTGAGACACTTTTCTTTATACGATTTTAGTCATAAAGTTAGACAAATTTAACATGTTAATTAAATTAATAAAATTAATACTTTCTATCAAATTAATAAAATTAATGCAATAAATTAAGAAATATTTTTTTTTAACTCAACTTTCATATTATTATTAAATTGAACACCGCTCATAATTTTAGTAATATATTATAGTTGAACTTCACTTTATACATTATTTTAAGTTTATATTGCATACAATAAAACTTAAATTATACCTATGATGAATCAAAATTGTGGAATCCAATTATGAGTATAATAATGACAGTTCTTAGTATTTTCAAGGTGTTTATTTTGTTTGAATTTGACCATAAAGTTGGAAGAATTTAATACTAAATATATTAAACCTTTTAATTCATTTCAATCAAATTTTCCTCAAAATTTTTTTTAAAGCTAAAATAAAATTGAAAAATGTTAGTATTATTTCAACATTAATTAAGTGGTACCCTTTTCAAAGAAAAAATTGAATTTTTTTTACATTACGGTTGTCTTGATTTCAAAATTGAAATTTTATGAAATTTTTTTTTTAATATAGCTTAAAAGCCATTATTATAAACATATTAGCATGCCTAAAAAAATCAATGATTTCATCAGTCACTCATGCTTGTTTAAGTCATATATCACTTTTGATATTACATAAAACAAGATGAGATATAAAAAATAAAAATAAATATTTTTAAAGAAATATAACAAAAATAATAATAAACTAATTATATAACAAACCAATCAGTTTTAGATGAAAGATAGTATTAGGAAAAATATATAACTATTTTACGAATGGATGTCATAGGGTGCTAATACCTTTCTTACATAGAATTAACCCCCGAATCTAAACTTTAAATTGCATAGACCTTATTTTGATATTCCAATCACACTGTTAAAAGTGATTGTTAGAGACTTTTCAAATTTCCACAATTTTAAATTTGCATTTCGCATCTTTTATCTTATGCAATAAACTCTTCATTTATTTATGGGGTTTGTCCATCCGCATTGTATGCCACCTTTGGGGACATTGTGATAGGCTTGTAGTTAGGGGAGATGATAGGGTGCTAGAGGAAGTTTAGGGCTAAGAAGAAGTCTGAGGGAAGTGTTTATGGGATAAAGCATTTAAGATAATTTAAAGTGGACTAAATTGATAAGATACCTTATAGATCAATTTTCTAGAAGTTAGGGTTTACTAAGTAATCGGTGTTCCTAAAGGAAGTTTTAAGGAAGGTTGCTACATCTTTTTGGGAAAGGTCAAAGTCCTAGAAAAGGCTTGGCTAGGCGGGGTGTTCCCTTGCTCACCCTTATTTTTGGGATCTATAAATGAGAAGTTAAGTGTGACATACTCACTTTTATATGCTTTCATAGATGTAGCCCTACACCAATCCTACCACGTCACTTTCACAAGAAGTTCCCAAAGAGCTTGGTGGGGAGGGTGATACCCGTTCCCATAGTCCAAGTCAACCATTGTCCTTAATTGAAAGTTGTGCTAGTTGGCACATGTCTCTGGGCCATGCTATTAGTTCAAGATTGTGCGACATGCCACAAACATACTGGCACAAGGGCCATTTGTGTGATTTGGTCATGAGATAGAGAGAGTTTAGCTTTTGATGATAATAATCGGTTTGGAGACTAATAAGTAGTTGGGCTTTAGAAGCTAATTGTGATAGCTAGTTTAGAGACTGAGAAGTAGTTTAGCTTTAGAGGTTGATTATGGTAGTTGGTTCATAAACTGAGAAGTAGTTTAACTTTAGAAACTAATTATGATAGTTGGTTCGGAGATCAAGAGAGTGAGAAGCAATTTAGTTGTAGAAGTTGATTGCAAAGGTGAGCAGTTGGCCTTTGTAATAGTAGCACAATAAGTATGTTATGTATGCAAGTAGGGTCAATAGGCTTCATGCTGGCTTCTTGGGCCATAAGTAAGGTGAGTAAGTTCCATCTTAGCTGCTTGGGCCATGAGTAAGGTTTCAACATTCAGAAGGTGGAGACTTAACTTTAGTATACTCATATTATAGATGGATCAGGGGCTTTAAAGCTTGATGCTACCAAGAAGTTATTGGGGCTTTAATTTGAGTGTCATTTTCTAGGGTCATGTCCCATGAGTCATTTATATAGCTTCGTTAGGGTTAATATGTCTTAGGTCTAACAAATCTTTATAGGAACAATAGCAATTTATAATCATTAATTTGCTTATATTATATGTTTTTAATCATAATATTATAAAAAGTTCAAGATTTTTTATTTAGTAATATTACATTTTTGCAATTTATTTATTTAACAAAATTAATATTATGCGATTTGGGTAGATTATCTTTTTAAATTTATGGAAAAATTATGATACTTTAAATCATGTATAATTTTACCCGCTATAAATTTAGATTAGGTTTCCAGAGTAAACCACCAATCTCCCTATTTGAGTTCATCAAGTAATAATATTTGTTTTTCATATTCAAAGATTTGTCTTTGGTGTACTGTTATTTAGTTTTTGTGTTATTTAATTTAGAAAAATAAAACTTAATTTTGATAGATTCTTTTTTAATCCTATCAAATTATTTGTCTTTATGTATTGGCTATGTATATTGTGTATTCTTTTTAATTCTATGATATTATTTTATGACATCATGGAATTTGGCATTTAAGGTAATACTCATTAAAAATTAAAAAATTGAATGTAAAAATTATATATTTGAAATAATTTAGTCATGTTATGATGCTTAATATTCTCTTACACTTTAATGCGAAAGTGATTTTCTTTAGCTTTTTTTTTTTCTATTCTCTCATTTAATATATATATATATATATATATGTATATTTGTTGATTTAATTTGATATAGGGACTCCTTATTTATGAGCTAAAAAAAATTTAAACTTTCATGCACTTAATTTCTTCTTTATTATTTTTAATAACGAGTGATATTATTCATTATTATGCTTTCTACCAAGATGGATCTTCTTGGTGTACTTATATTTGCTTACAAATTACATTGTACTATATGCAATTGATTATTTATTCATTTAATAATATTGTCATCTAATTCTTTTATAAATAATTTGAAATACCATGTGATTCATATCAATTAAATTTATTTGTAATTACATTACATATTTATTATCTTGAATCAGTTTCTAATTAGTGTAATTGCTTATATTTTTTTTACTATCAAGCATAGGTTTTAATATCAATTTTTATGTTTTCTAATAACATATATTAAACCCACAAAATTTTATTTACTCGGAGATTATGAAATACTTATTTCAAGCAATGTTTGAAATAATAGTGATTGTTTTTACAATTTTAATACAACATGAGTTAAATAACAATATTAGTATATTAAATATAATATAAAATAATAAATATAAAAAATTATATAATACTTTTATCGATGCATCCCATGACAGCTTATCTAGTTGGATTGAATGTAATCTATACTCTAGTCTATAAAAGATACATAAAAAAAATACTACATATCAGTCTATTAGTAAAAGTAGTACTAAAAGATGCCAGATGACAAACTACAAATTAGCAATCTACCTATAATAATTACAATAATTTATTATTTATTACCATAAATGCAATTAAGTACAATGTTAATTAAAAAATTGTACTAAATTATATTATTATAAAACATCTTATTTAAATTGATTTATGACAATTTTTATTTAGTTTATTATTTTATATTATCAAATGTTTTACAAATTACTTTCTTAAGTAATAATTTGTTTGACAAAATTTTATTACCAATCAATTTATTGTAAAAATTAATTTTATTATATCAAATTAAATTGGTATAATAATTCTTTCTAAACTAAATCGATTTCAATCTTTTACATTATGTTGAACCAAAATTTTGACTTCTTAACAATTAATTAATTTCATTTTTAAAATATAATTAGTATAATATTAATTATACAAACTAAAGATTGAATAATATGAAATAATTTGGAAATTGAAAATCTATATAGTATTACATTTCTTTCTAATTAAGTTATAATTAAATATATTTAATTCCAATAAAGTTTCTTCTTCCCTAACACAATAAATATCTAATTAGTTATAGAAATCAAGTGACAAAATTTTATTACTAATAGTTCTAAATTAATTCATTTTATGAAAATGCAAATTAATTTATTATTTTGTATTATCACATGTTAGATATTATCTCAATTTTTTTCTTAAATTATCAATTTTTTGACAAATTTTTATTACTACTCAATGCATTTTGAAAACCAATTTTATCACACTAAATTAAATATTTATATTAATTGATTTAAAAGCATTAACTCATTTCTTTTGTTTCGGAGTCAACCAAAATTTTAATATTATTAATTAATTTCTATTTTTAAAAATATATAAATATTCAATTAATTATGGAAATTAAATATGAAAGAATTTGTAAATTGAAAATTCAACTCACACAATATTTAAAAGCATCATGTCTTGCAATTTGACATTTCTTCATAATCAAATTGTAATTAAATGTACTTTATTTGAATAATATTATTGATTATTTCAAATTAGTTATAGAAATAATTGAATCCAGTTAGTTAGATTTATTGATTTTGTTATACCCTACAAGTGTAACAATATCAAATTGTTTCATATTTAACTAAAATTTTGGTTTCTTAGCGATTAATTAATTTCATTTTTTAAATAATTAAATATAATATTAGTTATGAAAAATAATTATAGAAACTAAATATAGAATAATTTGAAAATTGAAAACTCAACTTACACAATAGTTTAAGAGTATTCTACTTATGATTTTATATTTCTTTAAAATTAAGTTATAATTAAATATTTTATTCCAATAAAATTTCTTTCTTCATAATTATAACAAGTGTATAATTTAAATTAATTCATAGAAATATAAATTAAAGAGCCAAACTGATATTATTATTATAAAAAAAACCTAAAGATAAATGATTAAATAATTTATTCATTTACAACTGAGCTTTCTTTATATCTTCCATTTTGTACACTAGAAATTTGAATTAAATAATGAAACATAAATTATTGTCAGCCTTTAATCAAACATAAATTGTAAATTGGATGTGTTTTTTATATAATAACTTATAAGCTTTGTATTTCTAACATAAATTACAAACTTCCTAATTTTTGTTCATAATTATTGTCAACCTTTAATTTGTCAGCTATATATTTTTTATTCTAAACCTAATATTTTCGAATTTAATTTGTGCAATCTCTAAAATTACTTGAATCATTTATTTTTTTATAGTAACATTTGATTGGTATTTGACTAAAAATTTTCAATTTCAAAAATTATCAATTCAAATGAATGTAGAGACAACACTATGGTCAAATTATTGCATCTTATTTATTCCAATTATATGATCATTCTTGGTTTTCAGATATATATACCTTCTTTTACCATTCCATGTCATCATGTAATCTTCACTTTTGCTTATATTTCTTCTATCATTCTCTCACATCTTTGTCTCATTCAAATTGAAGGTTATGCTCTATGAATTTAATAATGACTATTTTCAAGTAGATAAAAATCATCCCAACAAGAATCAACGAGCTAAAATTATGATATGTATTCTCTTTCTCCTTCTTCTTCTCTATTTGATTTTAACAAAGTGTGAGAAAACAAAATAAAATTTAACAGATAGAATATAAACATATTTGTAATTATTGAAGAATATACTCATAGTGACTATAAACCTTAAATCTGGAAGAGTGATGAATCTCATATGTCATATGTAAACAGAATTTTTTAATGATAATTGACTATATTTAAGAATAATTGTTTTTGGTTTAGAATAATTGTTTTTGGGCTTTACATGTAGCTTTAATGCTATAATTTTAATTTGATTTTGGAATTTGATTATGGATTCAAATTGATATATTAAAAGTTATGGTTCATTAAGAGTGATTATAATATCTCACAATTGTATAATTTTCATTTTGATAGATTGCTCAGAGCATGGTTCTATGTATTATTAAATAAATGAGTCAAAATTCATTGTGGAAAAAGTTAGCAACCGAGACCATGAGTTTAACTAAGATATTGCTCAAGCCTTAAATTGTTTTAACATATATTCTAAATTGTAGTGCATTAGATCGATTGTGTATTTGATTATTTGTCTTCAACGTTGAACTAAAGACGTTTAAGTTGAAAGTTCCATTTCATTTATTTGATTATATAGTACTAAATAAAAAATTTAGTATGAAATTATTGAACACATTCAATTTAGGAGGAGTAGCTGAACGGATCCAACTTGCATCACTTAATGAGTCAATAAGTCGTTGGCCTTGTAATTTTCACTTGACAATCTTATCCTTCCTTCGTATTAACATGATTGTTTGTTATATTTTAAATCAATATGGATGATTGTCTTTCAAACTTAAAGTTAAATAGTTTTATCTTTTTACAAGCTTCATAGAAATTAAAGACACTTCAAATATTTCAATGGTGGAGACCCGAACAGACATTTTTCAAAAGAAAAATGAAAAAAATCCTCTGCATATTAATGTTTTTTGGACATATTATTTTATTTAAATTTCATGTAATAATTTCATAAAAAAAAAAGAATACATTTATAATAAACAATTTAGCATTAAGGGTATGATATTTAAGCAGAAAACAGATCATACAATCAATGAAAATAGAGAAAATATTTAAGCAGATGAAACTTACATCATAAATTTACGTGGATAGATTAATAATGAATTTTTTTTTAGAAATGGTGTTTGATTTATTATTATGTTTGAATTGGTTTATATTGACTATTTTATAATTTTATTAGTATATCATTGATTTATTTTTTAACTTCTAAGGATAACTGTGGAGTGTCAATATTTTTAACATTTAGTGTATAGAATTTTCAAACAGTTAAAATTAATTTAGCACTTAAAATTAGAAATATTTCAAACACCATATATTAATACTTAATGCATTTAGTACTTTCAGCTCTAAAATCTTTAGTGTTATCAAACACACACTACAACATTTTTGCCTTTAGGCAACACTAAATCTGACAACATTTAAAAACCGTTGCCTAATACTAGAATAGGCAACAGTTTT
>JANHAO010003051.1:0-27026 GCA_026873985.1 Saraca asoca | reverse complement strand
AATAATTATAATATATATATATTTACAAATAAGTATAATATTTTTTAATATTTATAAATATACCCCTATATTTTTATTATTTACGTATATCCTCCATGTGTTGATATCCTATATTTTTTGAAAATGCCGTATCCCCGTATCCGTGTCCGCATATTGGTGTCCGTACAACATAGGCTTCAACTATAAATAGTTCTCTCCTCTTCATGAAAGCAATTCAACAAGGGAAAGAAAATAAATCAAATTATGTATGAACACACAATATACAAATTAAGTAGGCAATCATAGACTTTATATCATCATAAACTTAACATTTTTCTAATTTTTTGCAGCTTGATGAGTGGATTTTATGCACAATACATGAGCATCACAAGCATGCTAGAACTATTAATAATGTGAATGATGAAAGCAATAATGATGAAGAAAACTTCAAAATGGCTCAACTTTTGAACCAGAATATTATAAATTCAAACAGTTACAATTCTCCTATGGAACATAGTAACAATATACAAAATAACTATACAATATTATACTCCTATGGAGCATAGCAACAATATACAACATAATTATATGATATTATATCAGTCAGTTGTACGTAATGTTAAACAGTTAAAGTGCCCATGTAGAATAATTCAATGGTATACAAGGTAACCATATGAAATTGTCTCAACCATCAGAACAAAAAATCATGAATCCAAGTGTGAAAGGAGATATTTGTATAAAAGATTATTATCATATTTTGTTTGGGTCACCAAAGCATAATGCCACGAATCCAAATATAGAAAGAGAACATTTTTATGCAAGATCATTGAACGATACCATCTCAACTACTAAATCAAAATGTCAACGATTCAAATACTTTTGACAACCCTGACTTTGTTAGAGGATATGGTGATATTTGCAGTTGATCAAGTCGACCCACATGGGTAGCTATATATGAATCATCCCCGGGATCCTTTATTGATCCATTGACAAAGGATATTTTTTTTCGCTTTATGATCAAATTTTTAATTTAGAAAGTAATTTATCTTAGAGTTATTAATTAGCTCTAGATTTTGATATTGAGTCAGGATCAAGGTGCAGTTAGTTTGTTAATGCTTAGTTAGATTTTGAATTATTATTATGATGTACTTATTATATTAAAGATTTTGATTTTAATGCATGTATTTTTAGTTTTGGTAAATCAAGAAATTAAATTGTAGTTATTATTGCAAATGTACAACCTATTACAAATTTTTGTAATGGCAAATTACTCCTCATTTGCACAATGATTATCTCTCCCCGTGCTGTGTAAATAATCTGTAAACCAGAAGTTGCACCTACTAATATGAGGTTTTTGATAAGGAAAAATATTTGCGTATTTAATATAACATTTTATGAATTTTTCTTTGACAAAGGAACGGCAACATCTTTTTACATAGTCTAAGATATGGAAAATTCTTATATTTTTCGTTATATCATATGTTTTTATTTACACCCAATGAAAAGAAATTATTTGTTAATTTTATTATTTATATATTAATTTTGTGTAATCTAAATATATTAAAAAATATATTTTTTAATTTTTAAGTATTAAAAATTACAATATTTTTTATTATAGAATAAAAATAAGAACATGTATATTATAATTGATAGTTGAATATATAAAAATCCTTTAAATCAAAAAACTCTTATATACTTTAGCTATAAAATTTATTTTCCCGCAATTAGTTATGGGAGATTTTATTTATTTTATTTCAAAAGATAAATATTAAAGGCTGAAAAAAAAAAAAACTTGAACTAATTTTGCTTCAATACTGAATCAAACAGAAAACGCGCTAGCGGAGCGTAAACGCAAGAAAATGAATTAAGCATTTGAGTTGTGCCCGGTTGCTCGTTATTTGTTTGGTAGGAAAAGGATAATTTTACATTATTTTTAAATTAAAAAGTATTTGTGTAAACAGATGTCAGAAGTTGAATAAATAAGACTCAGAAAAAGACATGATCAGTTTAAATTAAGTTTTGCCACACATATAATAAGTAACAATTTTAAAAGAGAAGATAAATTAATGTGATATTACTTTGTTGGTGAGTTTGAGGAATGATTCAACAGTTCATAATAAAATTAAGACCTGCATTCCTAGTAGGCAATATATTTATAACTATAAATAAAAGAAACTTTAAATAAACATCATTTATGAATGGGGTTCACATATTTTAAATAAAATCACAGTTTAAAATATACATGTTGCAAATTTAAACAGTTTAAAATTTTGATCTATTGTTGATGTATAATATTTTATACAATTAATAAACAGGAAGAATAGTTAAAATTTTCTATCAAAAGTAAAAAAGTTTTAATAATTTTTTAATGATGTGATAACACATCGATGAATAACAATGTAAAACTCTTTTACATTAATTGTAGATTAAATTTAAATCATTTTATATACGTATATATATATATATACACACACATTAAATATTCATCTTAAAATAATCATGTATTGAAGCATTAGTCAGCACTTTTGGTGATACAATAATATTTAATTTTATCTCTTTTTCATTTAGTGATGGGTTAAAATTTAAATATTACACGTGTGTTCCTATTATTTCTAATACACACACAAATGTGGAGATTAATTGACACTAGTGTTAACCAAAAAGTACACTTATATCATTGCTAACCTTTTTATAAAAGAAAATTTTTACAAAATCCATTGTTAATTTCAATTCATTTATTATGTAGATTATACTCATAAAATTTTACATCAATATGAAATTAACTATTATGTCATCAATAAGCTTTAAAGTTGACGTAAATATGCCTTTTCAATATAAGTAAATTTCAACTATATGATTATTTACTTATTGTTATCTAAATTTCTTCAAATTTTATATAAAAGATAATACAATAATTACTTATAAATCAATAATTTGATTGAAGAAAATTACATTATACAAAAAGTCATTAATTAGTGTAAGGAGACATTTGGTTTGACATAGGAAAAATGGAAAAGGAATAGAATAAAATAAGAAGAAAGGTAATCATAACTATTACTTTTATGTTTGTTTGGTTTAGTTAATGAATGAAATCACATTGTTTATGATTCCCTTTCTTATTATTTAAGTGGATAGTAATTAACAATGATAAATGATGTTCAGCAATGGAAGGTAGTGGTGGACAGTAGTTAATGATTAGAAATGGTGGTAGGTGGTGGCGGCCAGTGATAGCAGGTGATGGTGGGTGGTGGTTAATGGTAGTAGGTGGTAATGGCCGATGGTTAATAGTAGTAGATAAAGGTGAATAGTGGTTAATAGAGATAAACAATGGTGGATGATGGTCAACAATGATAATGGTAGTAGGTGATCATCAATAATGATAGGCATTATATAATGGTAGGCAGTGGTCAATAGTGATAGTGGTGTTGAGTGGTAATTAATAGCGTAAAGTGATAGCAAGCAGTGATCAATAGCAAAAGATAATTGTGAGCAATAGTCAGTGGTGGTAAATGATGGTCGATTAACATGGTGGAAGCTTTGTTAGGTGAGAGAAGGAAAAATAGATGAATGTTTTTAGTTTTTGATAAGTAACATAATCTAAAACCTTATGTGGTAGAAGAGTTTTATATGAGAGAAATTCATTAAATTTAAGTAGCAATAATAGATTCCACTACACATGAACCAAACGTCCAATAAGGAATTAGTTTTCTTTATTTTGTTAGCACCCTCCTAAATTCTCCAATCAAATGCCCCCTAAGTGTCCTAACTCTTACACTGGTGTCAACTTATTACACTGGTGTCAACTTATGCCTACTTTGTATACATATATATATAGAGACACACACACATGTGTGTGTATACATATTGTTTCAGGAGCAAATTGTTTTCTGACGAAGTTGACAATCTACAACGAAATAGATCTGCTTTAGTATACAAAGGGGAATCTATCCTCTCAAAAATAAAAAGGGATCTTCAAATTGAAAGGCCCATTCTTTTTTTTTTTTTGGAAATATCCTTGCATAAGGGAGTGCTCCCATTCAGTAAAAGGATTCACTTCACTCAAATGAAATTAATGAAATGCATAGAGTGTACGATACACAAAATGTGCCAATGAAAAATAACAGAGTGCTATGAAGTGTTTATTTATTAAAAATGCAAAAGATTCTATCCCAAATCTGTTTACAAATTGCTTATTTATAGTTTCCTATTAATAACTACTGTTACTGGCTAATTTATAGTGATAACACCTCCTAAATGCTCTCAAATAAATTACTACCTATTTGAAATACCAAATAAGAAAAATTAAATTATAAAAAGAGAGGATAATAACTAACTACAATTACATAATCATATCAGATAACTGTTGTAATGTCATGCTGCCATATCAGTATTCTCTGGCTATTACTCTCAACTCTTAAGAAAATTGCTCTGACTATTAAGAAAGCTTCATCAATTGACCAATGGTTGTTGAGCAACTGAATCATGGTTATCAACAATTTATGAAATCATCAATAAGCAACTATAAGACATTGAGAAATGACAAATGAGGTCACTTTTGCCATGTGATTGTAAAGCATTATTGATGCAACACTAAATCACATAGTGATTTTCTATCAATGAAACAATAGTCCTCCATTGTCAATAATCTTTGGAATTACCAACAGCCAACTGAAGTGCGTCGGGAAATAAAAAATATAACCACCCATACTATTGCTAGTAAAGTATTATGTGTACCTAGCATTGTCAATTGGTTAGACTTCAACTGTCAGCATAAAAGAGATTCCTGTTCATACCTTTGTCGACTAGTGACCAAAATAACAGGTGTAACACAAACCCCATAATGTCAATGCCTTAAGGTTGTCGATACAAATGCAAACTGAGACACCAAAAGCTTAAGACACTAGACCAATTAAAATCATTCTATTAATAACAATCATTTGTTGATGAAATTTCAATCATTATAAGAACTTGGGAAAATTCCTACGTTGTTGTCAAGACTTTGCCAAATATATCCCAATGGGGCTTTCCAATCAACATACTTCAACCAACATCTTAACACTTAGGACTTATGTTCATGAAAGAGTTGCAGTTTTCAAGCATTTACAATAGAGAATCAAAGTTCTGGCATATTGATGCAAGAAATTGTCACCGCAGGCAAGCAATTATCTTTTTCCTTGATGCTTAATTGCTTATCAAACTTGACTTATATATATATTGCATATTTTGTATAAAGGTCGATGCACAACAAAACACCCAACAAGTCGATCTTACAATGATGACTTGGGAAAGAAATCTGGAAAGAAGAATGAAGAAATAGATATCGACAAAAGTCCCAAATCATAACCTAAGGAGACAGTATCTGAATACCATATGAACCAAGAAACCCTAATTGGTCTACATATTAACAAGGCCCCTAACACCAAAACAATAGGAGATAAGCAAAATCTTGATAAAGGCTTAGCTTGACTTGACTTCATTATTTCAGACACTTTGACCTTGACCAACATCAATGTGTAAGCCAACAAACATGACCAAAAAGATGTCATTGCTATCTGGGATTATCTAGAGGAACTGTTTGGCAAAGAGTTAGATGATTTCTACTATGTCAATGTCAAGAAGTCAAAGCTAGCATATACCTTTTCCTTTCTGGAAACTACTGATGACACTTAGGTTACTATCGGCATAAAGCCCTTGGCCCTTCAACTTAAAGAGAATTATCCTAAACTAATAAAAAAAAATATTCCTCACCCAAAACTATCAAGAATACATTCAAAGATTTAAAGAAAGTGAAGGCAGACATTGGCACTTTTAGCAAATTTACACATATTTGACACTAAGAGTTGGAAGGAGAGTTGGAGATTGAAACTTAACTACAGTCTTAATCAGAGAAAAACATAAGGCTAAAGCAACAACTTGTAGAATTTTCAACTCAACACGAGAAAGAGAAGTACAAAATTATGATTGTTAAGACTAAGAAGTAAAGCAATAGAAGCACTCAATATAGATGATTACTAGGGTAACAAAAGTAATGATCAAAGTTCAATAGATTAAGTTTGAGTTTGACAGAGCTTCAGATGAACCTGCTGTGTTGCACAATGACTTGAATCAATTCATATCTACTTTCTTTGACAATTTATGCCTCTTTTTTTGTTATTAAGGTTTCTTTTGACTTATATCAGATACTTTCAGATTTTTACTTATTGATTGTTAGATAATATACTTTTAAGTATTTTCCATTTATGACCATTTCTTTTCTATCATTTTTATAGTTGACAATTTATATGCATTGTTGTTAAGTATTGAGCTTATTTTATATGGTCTATCCTATGTTAGACCTAATTTATTGATAGTTTTCCTCACCAAAGGAAGAATTACTTTCCGTACTAGTGCCTTTAAGATTAAAATCTTTGACCTTACTATCTTATTACATTTGTCAACCAATGTTCTCTTATTATGCAAAATCTTTTTCATTGGCTATCTGTCTAATTTCATCCAACCCCTCCAATTCATCCATCACCAATTGATAATACTCTTCAGAATCTATGTTCAACAGTGGTCGGAGTTGCAATGACTAAAAGTAACTTCAATAAGTAGCACAGCTTCATGACCATAAACCAATTGATATGGTGTGATACCAGTTGACTCCCTAGGGGAAGTCCTATAAGCCCATAAGACTTTTCTAAAACATTATGACAATTTTTTTTGGATATCGATCGATATGTTTTTTTTTTATCAAATTGATGATTATTTTGTTAGCAACCTTGACCTAACCATTCGCTTGAGCACAGTAAGGAATAGAGTGAAATAATTTAATCTCCCTTGGCTTGATATAATCACTAAACTATGTTCCAATAAAAATCTTCCCTTGATCGGTGGTAATTAACTCAAGAATCTCGTAGCAAAAGATATGTTTTTCAACAAAATCAATAACATTAACTTGCTTTACTTCCTTCAAGAAATCACTTTAACTCATTTTGTAAAATAGTTGATGGCAACTATAACAAAATGAAGTCCCTTGTTTGATGCAAGATAATTTTCCCAATCAAGATCCAATCTCTAAATGGCCAGGGTTTGATAATATATCATAAATCAATAGCAAGAATATGCTGAATTGGTCCATACTCTTGACACTCCTTACATCTTCTACATATTCTATGCAATCCTTCAACATTTTTAGCCAATAATACTTGTGTCAAATCAATATCCACTTCATTTTAATTCTTGATTGGTGAGCTCCATGTAAACCTTCATGAACTTCTGCAAGGGCTAAATAAGTTTATTCTTCATTTAGACACTTTTAAGAGTTATCGATTGACATGCCATCAATATAATTCTTCCTAAATCAAGACATACTTCAAAGTTTGGAGTATCACTTGTTGATCAGCGGTTGGGCCGGACTTCTACAAATAATCAATTATCGGTTTCCTCTAATGATCCTAACTATCATAACCATTTTGGCATACTTTAAAAAAAATTATAAGTATCAATCCATTCCTTAACTTGCTCCCAATCCAAATCGACTATTGTTGAACATAATATATTCAATAGCCTTTGAGATACCTTATAACTAGAGGATAACTAAATGAATTCATTGGCCTAAGTATTTTCTCGTTGTGGGATATGTTGAACAATCACATCATCAAAATTGTCGAACATGGCTAATACCTTCTTCAGGTATGTTGACATTCTTTCTTTGACACATTTATATTCCCTAAAAATCCAATTAGTTACTTATTGGGAATATCCAATAATATCCATAAATTTTGCTCTTTCAATAATCAACAATTTTAACACCATAATTAATGCCTTATATTTAGCTTCATTATTTGAACATTGCTTTCTAATCGGTGTGCCTTATATGAAAGTTGATATTGTCTCTTTCTCTAATGGGTATGCTTCTGGAATAAATGGCCCGTCAGGTGGGTTATCATATTCATATATCCTGACCACATTGACATCCATATGAAATGGCTCAACATAATTCATATCCATAGGAAATAGATCCAAATCAACCATCATTTCTAACTTTTCTTTGTCAGCAAACTTCAACCTGCCTCACTTGATAGCTTTTTCGATCATATCTCATAATTATTAATGGTATGACCAAAAACATTATGAAACTTGCAATACTTTTGATCTTTTATCTCATCTATTGATAATACTTTATGGCCCTCAATCAATTTAATTTTCTTATCTTTTAATAATAAGTAAAAAATTTGATCGATTTTTGATATATCAAAAGAATATATTCTTTTATTTAAAGTCGACATTCTTTCATTTGACTTATTTTGTTTCAAAGCCAAACATACATAAGGTGGGCCTGGTTACATTTCTGCAACATTTAACTTTTGCCCTTCTTCTTTTATTGCCTTTGTGTCAATAAATAACACTCACTCTTTTTTAGATGGAAGCCCTTTTGTTTTACTTTCTTTTTCTTTTTGATGCATCTTAATCTATCAAACTTTCTCTGTAAGTTAAGACATGTCAATAAACTATTGATTTAACAACTTTTTTCTAATTGCAAAATCAAAAGCCTTGAATACTATTTTAAGAATTTCTATTTCTAAGATTAGAGTAAAAAAATTACTCCAAACTAGTAAGAAATCATCATAAGATTCTGTTGACATTTTTCACAATTTTACCATATCGACAAGATTTAACTTCATTTTACCCCTAAAGAATTGATCATGAAACATTCTTTCCATCTATGTGCATGAGTGGACAAGCTTTGGTAGTAGACTTGAGTACCAAAAGAATGCAGTTTTTGTTAATGAAGTAAGGAAGTCTTTTAATTTCAAATACTTGATACCTACCATAATAACATATTTTGAAGTGTAGTGAGCTACATGCTTAATTGTTGACTAATTGTCCTCACCTGAAAATGTCAAAAACTTTGGCATTTTTAAGTTCCTAGGCAAATCAATTTGGTTTATCCAGTTAAGGATGGCCCCCTTGTATTGCAGTTTATATGTTCCTTCCCCATGTTGATTTAGTAATTACTCGACAAACTTTTGTAGATTTCCAAGGTTTTGACCCCATATTTTAATTATTGCTGACAATATTGCCAATATTGTTACTAAATTATAGTTCTATCAGGTCTCTCTTTAATAAGTGGAGTTCATAGGCTAGGCCATATCCCCTCTGTTCATCATGATCATTTGTATTTTCATCTTGATCATGATTTTGATTTTCATAATTTGGATAATTATGGTTTTTATAATTATTTCCAATATTCTAATTTTGGTCTTGATTGCTACTACTTTTTCCCAAGATTGTCAACATTCTTTTTAAATACTGGGCAATTCTTTTGTTTAAGGCATTATTATTTTTGGAAAAAGGAGTTGCAATATAGTTCCCATTTGCTGGGTTATCATAACAATCATCTCATAGTTGCTTTCATCCATTTGTTACCTAAATAAAACTATAGCTTTAGTAGTCAGGAGAGGATTTTGATTATTTTTGTTATTCCTAAATTTTCCTCACCATTATTTTCTCTTCAATTTTCATTGTTCTAACTGTTATTTTGAAAACCTATAGGTTTACCTTGTTGCCTATTTTGTTATATGACATATCTTTGACTTTAACGTCGTTGATCGCTAGTGTTGGTTGATGAATTCTCATTATTCTAATTACTTTGAGCATTATTTTGTGGAGAATTGTGTATCAACCTATCCTGTGGATGATTTCTTAAAAGCATGAAATAGAAGTGTTTAAAACAAAAGAACAGACCTTAAATCGTTGAGTCCCATTGAGTATGCCAATTTGTTTCATGAGCAAATTGTTTTCTATCAATGTTAATAGTATCCAATGATATGGATGCGCTTTAGTACAAAAGAGGGAATCTATCCTCTCAAAAATAAGAAGGGATCTCCAAGTTGAAGGGCTCATTCTTTGTTTTCTGGAAATGTCCTTGCATAATGGAGTGTTCCCATTTAGTAAAGGGATTCACTTTTTCAAGTGAAAATGATGAAATGTACAAAACGTGCGATGTATAATGTGTGAATGAAAAATACTATAGTACTATGAAGTGTTTATTTGTTAAACATACCAAAGATTTGATCATATATCTGTTTACAAATAACCTATTTATAGTTTTCTATTAATAACTATCCACAACGACTAGTTTCCAGTAATACTTATTTCCTAAATCCTCTCAAATAAATAACTATCTATTTAAAATATAAAATAAGATAAATTAAATTATAAAAAGATAGGATAATAACTAACTACAATTATGTAATCATCTCAAATAATTATTATCACGTTAACTGTAATGTCATGTTGTCACATTAGTATTTTCTTATTGTTACTCTCAATTGTTTAAAAAACTATTTTGATTGTTAAGATAGTTTTCTCAATTGATCAATAGTTGTCGACCGATTAAATTATGATTATCAATGGCTTATAAAATTATTAGTAGATAACTGTGAGACTTAAACAAATGACAAATAAGATCACCACCACTTTGTGATTGAAAGGCATTGTTCATGTAACATTAAAGTAGAGTAGTGATTACCTATCAATGGAACAATAGTCCTCCATCACCAATAGTCTTTGTAATTATGGACAACCAACTAAAGTGCCTTTGAAAAATAGCAAATATAACCACCCATAAGCTTTGCTCTCAACTTGCTCCACGGACCAAAATCCCTTCACTGTTTTTTTCTCTTGTTATTATGAATAAAATATTAACATCACATGATGCCACCACGTATCCACAAACCAAAACAAATGACAAAGGGATATTCTTTTACAATAACAAAAATAATCTTTAATTCCTCTTTCCTCCTTCATGATTCAACTTGCATTTGTGCGTCTGCTGTTACCAACGCACTTCTATCACCTTTTTCTTTTTTGTCAACTTTTAATATTTTTAAAAAATTTAATAGAATATCAATTTTATTATTCTTACATCTTATATCTCACTTTCATCTTATTTTTTTCACAAAAAAAAAAAAAAATCAAATCCTACTATAGATCTCACACCCTCTGTTAATTTTAACTGAGGATATAGATTCACAATAAAATTTAATTTTTTTTATGAATAAAAGATAATAAATGATGTAATATTTCCACAATTCCAGTTTGCACATCATATCATAAACACAGCCCTTGACCTTGACGGTGTTTACTACAGAGTACACTGAGGCATGCATCATATTTTTAGAATCTCGTCAAAGTCATCCATTTATTATATATAAATAATTAATAATGCGATAAATCAAATATCTCAGCAATAGATTTCATAAAGATTAAATTACAAATTTAATGAAATTACAAAGATTAAAACCCCTATTAACCCGTTAAAATTTCTTTATATTTGTTGGTATGCATACCAATGCAAGTTTAGGCTGTTTATTTAAAATGATTAAAAATAAAATTTTATTTTATTTTTAAATTATATTCAGATTTAAGCCAATAGTTTCATTTTATTTCATTTACAATTTCTATTTTAATTATATTTATATCATTATAAAATTTATCAAATTTATTAAGAATTTCACTATAATTCTATCATTTAGCTTAAACATGTTTTTATAAAAAACTTATTCTCATTTTAATATTTTATTTACCATAATACTATTAAAAATTATTTTTAATTAAATCCTATGTATTTTTTTATATATTTCAAACAAAAGAATTTATTTATAAATAAATTGATATCGTTATTTTTGACATAATTTTTAAATAATAAAATCTATTTACAGAAGAATTAACATAATTAGTTTTTACATAATTGCTAAATAATAAAATTTATTTACAAATAAATTAAAATAAAATAAAATCAATTCTAGAAAAATCAATTTCAAACAAACTCTAAATCTTGATCTAAATCTCAAGATGGGCACATGGGATGTGTAAATTGTGGCCCTACATCACTGCAACCACAGCCAGGCTTTGAATCAAAACTCATCACAAGAAAAGATAAATTCTGCCACACAGCTTCATGGATCCCAGCACTGCTGTCCAACCAAAAAAGACCACCAAGTATAAAGGGTTTTCGTTCACACTCCCCCACAAAGGATATCTAATAAAGAAAAAGGACAGAATAAACAAAATCAAGAGCCTTAAAAGGCAACAAAGCAAAGCAAAGCAAAGCAAAGGCAATGGCCTTCCTCCATAAATCCTGTCAGACAAACTGATATCAAGATAACCTAGAGAGACAGTGACATCTATGGCTTTGAAATAAGAACCACAACCACCATATATAATGAACAAATGGTGCAATTTACAATGATTCTAGTTGATAATAGCCTGAGTCTGTGAGAGTGGGTCTATGCTAAAAAAAAAAAATCTTACATACATATCATCAGACGGATCTAAAGGAGGATCTCACAAGAAAATTTTCTTATAAAATTTAAAATCAAATACAATATAAAACTTAGTCCCCCAGATTTTTTTTAAAATTTATTTTTTTTTAATTTGTAACCATAGAGCTTATGAGTCATATTTTTCTTCGTTATTTTAGAATTCATCGAATATTGTAATACTCGTACTTAAACTAATATATCTTTCTTAAGGATAAGATTAAATTATTAAGTAATTTTAAGATATTTTCAAGAAAATTTTTAATACTGTTACAATTTGAAACTTTTCACATATAATCTTTTATCTTTCAAGAAATTTTATTTTAATTACATTATTTAAAAAATTATTTAATAAGATTTTATAATCTAATTTTATTTCTCAACTCTTACACATTAAAATCCTCCCCAATGTTTGGATTCTATATTGGTCACGCACATCATGTATCACGCTAAATCACTTATAATACAACATATGTCAAAATCTAAATATTTATGAGGTTTAGTTTTTCATCCAATTTTTTTAACATGTATAAATGACTTAATGTAAGACAGTACGTGTATGTAAGAATTTCTCCTCACATGGGTGAAGCCATTAATTACGAGCCAGTCTTTTTGAGAAAATGGCTCTTTCGTATGCTTAACTGTCATAACTTTGTCAAATTGCTATTCTTTTGAGACAAGGGAAGTCAAAATGGAAGTAAAGCAAAGAATGAATGCACCAAAACAGTAGGATTATAACATTAGTTCTCCCACCAAGGATTCAAATTTCAATTCAGGCAAATATAGATTTGTCCAGATTAGCAGAACCAATGAACGAGATCAGACAACATTTGCCATCATAGAAAACAACAAGCGGTTAGCTACATATATCCTACTTCAATTTACATCTAAACTCAGGAATTGGAAGCTAGAAGTGTATTTTTATACCTTTAACGCCGAATCATAATACATCCAACAGTTTTCACAATCAATCATCACACAATTCCAAAATTAGCATCCAAAATTTTTTTTAAGGATTCCCAAGGCAAGACGAACTTTGATCAGTGGATAAAAATGAATTTAAAGTGAGAAAAAAAAAAGTGTGGATACCTTTCATGTCTCATCTCTCTTTTCCATCCATGGCAAGTCTGCGTTGGGAGAAGATGGCATGCCCATTTGAGCATCTGATGAGCTTGAAAATTTCCCCTTCTTGGACCACAGCCAGATTTTGGAAACAGAATAACTCTCGCCTTTACTCACACTGCTAATCTTCTTCCCTTCCATGTCCCCTTCAATTGAAAGCTTCTCAGTTTGTTCTGTTCCTCTTGTGAGCTTTGTATTGCGACCTTGCCGGTCATTGTTCAAGGTAATTTGGAGTTTGGAGTTTCCAAGCACATACTGATAAGATCCCATTGAGTAGCATCTCCTCGCATCTAAGTAACTGCTGCTAGTTTCTCCTTCTCCAGCCTCCCCTGCTTCCAAATTTAGCCTTCTGAATTTACCAAGTCTCACAGGGAAAACCCCTTTCTCGACAGTTTCTTCGATTTCAACTGTTTTGTGTCGGGTAGGGACTCCAGTTTCTCCATTACAAGGGCACCCATCTTCTTCCCTTAAGTCATCATAGTCGAATATCGGGTTTTCAACTGAAAACCCCGGACTAAAGAGTGTTCCTCTACAAAGCGGACATGTCGAGTTCGATAAGAGCCAAGTATCTATACAATCGATATGGAAAGCATGGCTGCACATAGGGAGCAACCTGAGTTTGTCCTTCTCAAAAAATTCACAGAGACAAACAGCACAATCAAATGGCTCTTTTAGTCCTACGATCTCTCTATACTGGAAAACAGGAAGTGCATCAATGAAGGCTTGATCTAGACCAGAGTCATGGAGATGGAAAAGTTGTTGTAGTTGCCTTTGGAGAGCATCAGAGGTAGAAATCTCTTGGTGTCTATTATTAGATTGATTAGATGCTGAAGATGGGTGCTTTATAAGAAATCTAACAAGCAGGTGGAGAAGACCAGAAATGAAAAATAGCACAGCTAGAACCACTATAACGAAAAGAACAGCTGGACTAATCCTAGTACCGGATGAGGAAGGTGATGGTGGAGACATTGATTCTCTGTGGAAAGCCCCAGTCTTCGGGGATGCAGATGAAGGCAAAACTGGAGGTGGGTAGCTAAAGTAGTCATCTTTTTGCTGGATTTGATGCTGAATCCAAGCCATTTTCAAATGGGTATGGTCCAAAAACCACTTATGATACATACTCTCTGACATTCCACACAGATTATAAGATTCAGACCCATAGAACATGCTCTTCTTAACAACTAGTCATTGAACAGGATCCTAGTTATAATTTTGACACATACAGAGCCAAGACCAAACACTTTCTCCTTCCATTACATCAGAGTCCTCAAAAATCACAAATTGTACACTCAGATTCCAAAGAAAATGTGTGTACTAGAAGGGAGAAACAGACGTTTGTGGAAATGTAACAATGATCACCTTTTGTCCCTTTTGTTTCTTCATATTAGGAAATGATTTCAAATGAAAGTGAAATCAGTGATGGAGCAGTAATAGAAGATAGCCTGAAAAATGAAAATTCATATTAGTCATAATATCTTGAACTCAACTCACCAAACTTGTCCTGGATAATCCACCGTTTTTTTTCTTTTTTCAAAAGTTGTTGAAATTTGAAGGGAGGATGCTTCTCCAGGCTTCCAGGTTGTTGAATAAGACCCTAAGCCGCAGGCTCTTTGAGCAGCTTGCTTAAATGGCTTAAGGGAAGAAGAAAGTTCTCTCTCTCTCTCTCTCTCTCTCTCTAAAGTCCTTGTCAAGTTTCTGGTAAAGCCAAGAAAGCGAGCGGGTGAATGTGGCAGCAATTTCCAAAGTGCGAGGTAAAGGATGACAAAAAGAAACCCTATTTTTAGTCCTACTCGTTCTGATGGTGCGTGGATGTTGTCAATCTTGAATTTTTTAGAGGGAAAAAAAGTCCATAGACATGACAAGGCGACATACAAATAAATTTTCGGTTAGTTCTGTTCAAATATTTTTGTTTTTTTTAAGAGGTTTATTATTTTCATTGAATTGTCTATTTATTTTGAAAGTCTAAAATTTAAAATAAATAACATAAAAATCATAAAACTTACAGGAAATAAATAATTCAATAATAGAAATATTAATCTTCTTAAGAATTTAAATATTTTACTTAATAAATTCATCTTAGACTAAAAATAAAATTTACAAGAAAATCTTTCCTAATTGATCCCAAAAAATAACCAAAAAACGCAGGATATGTATTTAGAAATGTTACAAGTTTTTATAAAAATTTAATATAAAAGTCATAAAATTTATAATTTTTAATATTAAAATTTTTTATTTTTTTTAAAAAATATCTTTTAGTGTATATAAATTTTGTGTATAACAATTACATAAAGAATTGTAACTTTATCATTCAAGATTATATTAAAAAATTCTTTCATTTTATATAAAATTATAATTTTTAATGAAAATTAGAAAAAAATATAAATTTTTTTACAAAAATTACAAAAGTACACATCATAATCTTTTAATATATATCAAAACATAACTCTAAAATAAAATATATAAAAATTTGATCATCAAATATCATGAATATTGATGATGTTAATTATACTTATTTTAATTTATTTTAATCAATCTATACATAACAAAATTTGAACGGATTGAGGGCAAATGAATAAATTGAATCATTTTAATTCAAATTATATAAAGTTTGTAGTAAATAAAAGTGACTGAATCACAGTAATGTGGCTGATTTTGCTCCTTGAATATCTTGTATCAAGAATTGAATATATATTATTTTATCATCGTTATGATGAATATCTTGCATAGTTAATGAAAATGTGCATACGATGCGTGACTAAGTTTTCGGCTTTTTAATAAAACCGCGAATTGATAGGTCCCTCAACGATTTTTGACTGATACAAATCAGCCTAAAATAAAGGAGGATCATTTTGGTTTAAAAGATTATATATTGCTTCATTTTGATATTAGGGCGCGTCATTATTTTTTTTTTTTGGAGTATATAATAATTAATTCTTTGAAATTACTAATAATAAAATTTGAACTTAAGACATAAATAACAAAAAATAATGAATTTTATCAATTGACCCAACTCAGGAAATTTTAATTAACTTAGTGAACTACCATTTTGATTCATGAAAGATAAATATTATATCATATTTCTTTCAAAAGCATGTTTTATATTAAATAAATATTTTTTTAATTTTTACATTAAATTAGTCATACCGTTAGTTTTTATGTTTCAAGTGTAACAAGATTGTTTGGTTTGCTTATATATCTTTTATTTTATATTAAATAAATACATTTTCTCTAATCAAATGTCATATTTAAAATTAAAATTTACATGATTAGTTATAGTTTTGTAGAAATATTTTTATCAATATACTGAAATATTTAATTTTTAATAAAATTGTTCTAAAATAGTTTAATAATTTAATATAGAAAGTATTAATTAAATATATCATATTTTATAAAAATATTTTAAAATGGATATCAAAGTTAATTAAATAAGTTTTGTCAATATCTTTCTAATATTAATTTTCAAATTTCATATTTTAAACTAAAAATATTAGAAATGCCTATGATTTTGTTAACATTTTTTTAATAGAAAGTATTAATTATTTTTAGTCAATGTACTTTATAATTTGTGTTAATACTTTTAAATCAATATATTAAACATGAATTTATAAAATAGAATTAAATATTACAGATATAGTGTGTTTTTAGCGCACTAAATAAATTAGCTTTTAACTTCTTGACTTGATGTGTGTTTGGTGTACCAAAAAAGTTAGCTTTTAACTTCTTAACTTGGTCAAACAACTATTTTTTCCTATTTTACAAGTGTTTGATGCACTAACTTTTTGAAAAAAAAAACTTTCTTTTAAGAAGTTACTTCAAATAACGTTTAGTTTATTAAAATAGAGTTTTCAATTATTTTTTTCAAATTTATCCCTTTATTTTAATTAATTAATAACTCACTCCCAATTAATCAATATAAATACCAAATTATTTGAAAAGATAATCCATGAAAAAAAAATCGAGGCCCTTTTTATGTATCAATATTTTTTTATAATATTATACTATTTTTGATATTTGCTCTTTTTTCACAAAGCTAAAAGGGAATAAAAAACTCATATATCATTATATATTTGATCTATATCCATTAATTTAACATAAATAAAAAATAAGTAAGTAAATAAATAAATAATAAACATGTGATATAATTAACTAAATTTTAAGTAATTATATTCTTATTTTAAATATCTTAATTATATCAATTTAACCTCAATCTCAAAATAAAAGTAATATATTTCATATATCTAATGATATCAACATATTCTTTTATGTCATTTTATATTTATGAGTTAGTTCAATAGCTAATTTTACTAAACACTTTTAATACAATCAGCCCGCTTATCAGCTTTCAGCTAAAAGCTAACAGTTAGCAGCTAACAACTAGTAAAACAGCTAACAGCTAGCTTATCAGCTAGTTTTTTAGCTACTTGTGCCAAACAGACTCTTGGTCAAACAGTTCTTTCTTCTTATTTTTGAGGTGTTTGGTGTATTAACTTTTTGAAAAAAAAAATCTTTTTTAAAAAGTTACTTCAAGTAATGTATAGCTTATTAAAATAGAGCTTTCAATTATTTTTTCCAAATTTATCTCTTTTATTTTAATTAATTGACAACTCACTCCCAATTAATATATATATATCAAATAATTTGAAAAGGTAATTCATAAAAGAAAAAAAAACTCAAACCCTTTTTATGTATTAATATTTTTTTATAATATTATACTATTTTCAATGTTTACTCTTTTTTTACAAAACTAAAAAGGAAAAAAAATTCATATATCATTACATATTTGACCTACGTCCATTAATTTAATATAAATAAAAAATAAATAAGTAAATAAATAATAAATATGTGATATAATTAAATATAATTGATTAAATTTTAGATAATTATATTCTTTTTTTGAATATTTTGATTATATCAATTTGACTTCAATTTTAAAGTAAAAGTAATATATTTCATATATCTAATTATATCAACATATCTTCTTACATCATTTTATATTTATGAGTTAACTCAAAAGCTAATTTTACTAAATACTTTTAATACAATCAACTACCATATTAACTTTCAGCTAATAACTTAGCCAACTGCTAACAGTTAGCTTATTAGCTATCAGCTAATTTTTCAGTTATTTGCGTCAAATAGACTCATAATATGATATATTTTAATTTGTAATAAAATTATTTTAAAATAAATTAAGTCTATGATAGAAAGTATTTATATATTTTCCTTTTATTTATTTTTAAAAATAGTTATTATTAAAATTATAATCTATTTAAGACACATTAAATAATTAATACAATAAAAATGGAGTTTTGATTAGAGAAAATATACTTAGAAAATGTAAAACAAAGGAAATTTGATTTGACATTTATTTTTTAAGAACTAAAATAAATATATGTAAATAAATTAAATTGTCATATCATACTCTAGATGAAAGAATTAATGGTATAGGTAATTTGATGTAAAAATTAAAGAAAAGGTACAAATTTTGATGTAAAACATATTTTTAAGAAAAATCTAATATAATATTTATTTTTGAGAAATCCAAATGGTGGTTTACACGTAATTTATACTATCATTTATCCTTTGTAGCCTTGTGTTTATGTTTGTTGAAAAATACGTCAATTAACATGTATCCTTGTACGTTATTAT
The DNA here is from genome assembly GCA_026873985.1 of Saraca asoca. Taxonomy (NCBI): domain Eukaryota; kingdom Viridiplantae; phylum Streptophyta; class Magnoliopsida; order Fabales; family Fabaceae; genus Saraca; species Saraca asoca. The sequence goes on along the minus strand of JANHAO010003051.1, from coordinate 7,968 downwards.
CAAACTTTACGTCAATATCAAAATTTCTTTCAACTTTCTTGGGTGCTTCTATTTAGGTTTAGGACGTTACTTATAAGAATTGGTTATCTCGGTACGCCTTTAAAGCTTGAAATAATGCTAATTTCACTTAAGTTTAAAGCAAACTAGGTGGTGGAAGACAATTACAGTTCAACAGTTGGATATTTAGGCAACATAATTAATTATGGGGAGACTTCCTGCAAGGCATGTGGAAAAAGGATCTTATATGGTCCACAAATTAAAGCTTATGCTTATCTCTTTTTAATCATTTCATTTTAACTTTATGCTTCAATTAACAACTAACTTGCATTGGCTTTATTCACTTAGGTTGGAGATTGAAAATGAGGGAAAACTATTGATACTAGTACTCAAATTTCTTCTCTTTCATTAATTACATGAAAGCTACTATATTCTTTTCTTTGATATGCATGTGTTTAGTTTGGAAAAGAAAAAAAAATTCACCAATTCAAATGGTAGTATGTGGTAAATTAAGGACACAACTTATTAATTACAAATTAGGATTTATTTGTATCTCTTATGGTTTATATAAATAATAGTGAGAATATTTTTCTTATTTACTTTAGTGATGTTTAGCCAATAATGATTCTAAGTAATGTCAGAATGATTATTAGATAGTGATCATATAATAAATTGAATTAGGTAGAGTAATCAACAAATTATAATATTATAGTGATTATCGGATAATGATCATGTGATGAATTAAAACAAGTAGAATAATCAAAGAATGTATCGTAACAAGTAGATAATCAATCAATAATTAAAAAGTTATGATAGGAAGACAATATGATATCAATTATAAGATAACGATGAAACTAAAGTAATATTGTTGATAATTATTAGTTTGTCTATAAAAGATATTATCATAAGTCATTTATATAAAATATAAAAGCATATTAATTAATATGCAATAGAATTTGAGACAAAAGCATGCATGCAGGGGCGGGGCGGACACAAGATTCCCTATCGGATGCTGGGTCTGTTCTCTAAAATGAAAAAATGTATAATTTGATTCCTAAATTTTCTACTTTCTTTCACTAAGACCCATATTTAAATAATCTTTTCAATTTAATCCCTGTCGAATTTTCAATTTAATCTTTCTATCACTTTTTTTTTTAATATTATAATATATATTTAAAAAAATTGAGTGGGGGCTTAAGCTCCACTAGGTACCACGTGAATTCGCCACTGCATGCATGTGCTTATGTACAATAATTAATTTGAGATGAAAAGGAAGCAAAAAAAAAAAAAAAGGAAATCCCCAAGCATTTTGGTTTTAGTGGTTACATACTCGTTCCATAATCGGCATATAATAATCGTCCATAATTGGTATATAAGTTCTTGAATTTCGTTTTTTGGTATCTAGACACTGCTTATTAGTAGCATTGGTATATGTATCATGTGAAAATTTTCATGATTAAAAAAAAAAAAACACTGTCAAAATTGAACATAAATATCCATTTTTTTCAAGATTTTTAAAATTTTCAAATAATTTCTTAAAGAATAAATGTGACAATGTGTTAATGCTTGTGCATCAAGATTCATATGGTTGACTTGATTCAGATCCCTAGTAAGCATAGAAAGGCATCATTATTTTTTCATAGCAAGGAGAATCTATGTGCATCATTTTTTTTGACAATTTATTGGTATATCTGAAAAGCACCATTCCCATGGCAAACCCCTAATTGCACAGTCAAAGCTTCATCCCATTGTTCCATTCATTCATGAACTTAAATATTGACCAAGTGGGGAAAGATTGGGGATGGCAAAACGCCCCCGTTTTATAATTTCCTGCAGGATTGTCTTCACCGGCATTTGGGCATGGTGTGATTTTTTCACCCGCGCGCCATATGTTTTTAACAAGAGCAAAATTTTGGAGATAAGACAATAACACCTTTACCTCGGAAGTGGGGACAAGGCAGGACGGGGCAGAAGATGGTTGTCCCGCTCTGAGCTTGTCCTATTGTCTTTCCTAGGAAAGATTTGCTTGTACTCAATGTATCAAGTTATATATACTTTAAATTATATATACTAAATCAATAAAAAGAATATATTATTTTTTTATTATATATTAATATATTATCTATTTCAAAAATATTTATATAATTCATCTATCTTTTATCACTTTTTTATTTAGTGATTCACTCTTTTTCTTATTAATTTAGTATATACAATTTAAATATATAAAATATAACTAAATCTTTTTTAATGGGAATGACGTTATATTTATTTGTTTTTTTGCATAAATTTTTATTCATTAATTACATATTTATTTGTATTTAATTTAATTTGATCCCACTTATTCAGCCGCTCTAGTTTCTAGTTTAAATTCTCTTGTGAATTTAGCTGCATAACCTTTTGTGATTTTTCGTTTTCAATGGGGTTGACACCCTAGACTTAACCCCATCCTTGCTAAAGTGATAGAAGTCTTGCAAAAAGGGTTGGCTCTTGGCTATATCACGGCAAGGTAACTTGCAATGACAAATGCAGGGATTTCTGGATGAATGGAAAGAAAGTTCCTCTATCCATCCTTAATTTGAAATTCAATATAGCAGATACTATTAAAATAGTAAATTGAAATTTTGTAGATGCCCAAAGTTGGGCTCCCCAGTCAAATTGGAGCCTCCAGAAACTGATCAGAACTATTTTGAAGCTGCTGAATTAATGTTGTGACCATAATTACTAAAAACATAATATATATATATATGTATATATATAAAAGATTGTGGTAGAAGTACGGAAATAAAATACATTATTTTTTACACATTTTTTATTTATAAATAATTACTTCAACATGAATATAAAAAACTTAAGTATTAAAATGTGGTATATTATTTAAAATAAAATTTTTGATAACTATGATTATGATTCTTTCCCCAAATTTGGATGCTTTTGGCCATATGGCGGTCCGGTATTCGCCCATCTCCATGCTGACTTTATTCCCTCAACCTAACCTGGACCAAAGATGTCTACTGATCAAGAAATTGTTAAACACATGCTATTGCTGACTGCTCTTATTCTTTCCTCTTCTTCCTAATGGAAATATCGTATAGTTTTTTGTATCAAGATGGCATCAGTAGCTGAAATAACATCCTTAAGAAGATAAATATTTCAAATCCCCACAAAGTAAGCCAAAAATCACTGCAAAAACAAGAAGTATCGATATTGCTGCATGTGCAGCAAATTTCTATTTCTCATATTCCGAAATTTCAATTCCCAAAAGGAAAGTACTGCTGATTTATTGACAAAAACATACAAAATATTCCACACAAATCAATTTGGAACTAATCCGAAATACGATGAGAAGATAAAAGAAAATATAAGAGACTCTGTGCTTGTGTCCTGTATGATTTACAAGCAGAAGAACACATTTCATTAGTTAAGTACTTGAAAAAACTAAAGCTTCAGAAACCAATGACTTTTCTTCTTCCTCTTTTATAGTGTTAATCATTTGAGCAACCTGTTCCATACTTGGCCTTGCATCTTCGGATCTATTAAGACATTTTATAGCCACTTGAAGCATATTCACCATTCTCTCTTCACTTGCACACTCTGATATTAAGGACTTGTCAAATACTTCACCTGTCCATTCCTCCCTCACAACTGAGTGAACCCACTCAGTCAAGTCCATGCCATTGCTCTTCACTAGTTTACCTGTAAGCAACTCAAGAAGGATCACACCAAATCCATAAACATCCGCCTTGAAGGCGTCTGAAGCACTCGCGACAGTGTTAGAACTGTGAGAGGACAAAGTTGGCTGATCATCTGCGACCATTACACCATACTCACTGATGCAAGGCTCCATGTTGTTTTTCAGCAGAATGTTTGAGGATTTCAAGTTGCCATGCGCGATGCAATCTTCGTGAAGCTCTTGATGCATGAAAGCTAGTGCTTGGGCAATTGTTGCTGCAATTCCAAGCCTGCTGATCCAATCAAAGTCTTTCTTTGTGTCCCCTGCAAAAGACATAAGTATTACTTCATGTTTCTGAAAACCCTGGCAGAAAATGCTTCATGCACAAGTTAATAGACTTGAAATTTAGTAGTTACAACTGTTAACTAATCAGGGAAGTTTAAGCATGAAGTTTTTCTAGAAGAATTACTACGGTATTACTTATTCACAGAGAAAAAACATAGGATTTACGAAAGGAAAATATTGGTTGCACTTGTTCCATTCACAATTGGCACATGGAATAATTTGATTCAAAATAACCCACTTGGTACAACTAATGAAACTACGTGCCATGTATACAACTAACATGCATTTTCTTTATTTTAATTTGAGCTAAACAAGTGGGTCAGTTTAATTTAGATTGTATCATGTATGCAGTTGTGTAAGGAGTTATAAATAGATTAAGTGTAGCTAGAACTACTCTTCATGGAAAAAGAAAAGAAAGAATGAAATACTTACCATGTAGAAGGTTCAAGAGACTTCCATTCTCCTGATATTCATAGACCAGAAGTTTCTCTTGTCTGGAACCATAAAAGGCAAGAGGTGGCAGTACAGAAGGATGCTTCACTTGGCTAAGTATTTGCATTCTCTGCATAAATTCATGGCTAGAACTTTTCAAGTCCTTAACCCTCTTCACAACCATAATCATCTCATTGTCAGGCATCACCTTATAAAGACTGCCATTCTTTCCTCTTCCAATCAATTCTGCAGGCGCTTTCAGCAAGTCGTCAAATCTCAGCTCATTTGCCCCTGGCCTCGCAAGAACTATGAGAGATTGAGAACCCATCCCACTTCCAGAAGTAAGTGAAAAATCGGATTTGCTTAACCTGTCTTTGGATTCACTCGAACCCGAGCTAGGCTTTTCAATACCATCATTAGTTGCTGCTACCTCATTTACTGAATCAATCCTTTTTTCTGCATGATTTCTTGTACAAAGCTTGAAAACAACAAAAAGGATCAACACCAAGGCCAACGCAGCATAACCGGAATACATAATAATCTGGCCTTTTGAAGGACCTGATACATTTGTTTGTCCCGAATTCTGATCACCAGTCGGAGCTGAGCAATTGTTTGGCAATGGATGTCCACATAGTTGAGGATTGCCAATGAAGCTGTCAGCAGCGAAATAGCTGCTGACATTTGGAACGCGGCCACTGAGATTGTTAAAGGAGACATTGAAGTCGTTAAGATTGGAGAAATCAAATTCGGGTATCCGCCCACTAAGCTGATTGTTCTGAGCAAGGAACACATTCAGGCCTGAGATTCTTGACAAGTCTGGCAACTCTCCGGAAAACTTGTTATTCGAAACGTCTAGCCTTTTCAAGTTAACTAACATGGCGAATGATGTAGGAAGATTTCCAGAAAGGCTGTTTCCACCTACGAGAAGGCGGGTGAGTTCTCTGCATTTGCCAATCTCAGGTGCTATTCCCCCACTGACTTTGTTGCCAACAAGACTTAGAATAGAAAGAGAAGCAGCAAGTGGCTGCAAGTTGCAAAGCATAGCTGCATCAAGATTTCCGGACAAATTGTATGTGTCAAGATGTAACTTAGTGACAGATAAATTATGTTTATCACATGTTACACCTTGCCATAAGTCCTTACAGGGATCAGAATCTGGATTCCAGACCAAACTAGAAGAATTATTTTGGCCATTATTGTTAGAAAGTTTTGCAAGAAAACTTATCAGCGTGATCTTCACCTCATCCTCTATGCAAATCGCGGTGTTTAAAAGGAAAATGAATGAAACAAAGGCCAGAAAGATGGAAATTCTTGCCATTTAGGCTGATATGGGATTTGATACAAAAGGGTTATGTGAAATGACTTTGTTTCTTGAAGATAGGATGGATTTTAAAAAGCATGAGGATCATCAAATGAAGTATATATCATAATTTTTCAATGCCGGAAATGGAAATGGTCTAATTTGATTGATTCTACTATTATGAGTTTGTACTGTAGTGAGTGTGAATGCCGGTCAGGAAGAAAAATGCTAATTCCATCAGTGCTGAAACTGATAATTTGATAATATTTAGGCCGGCAGCTATAACAGTTGAAGTACACATGTCATTTTCCTTTCCAGCTTCAGTCATATGGCATTGCATACAATGCTGACAGTGATATTTGGCCTATGAACTTGTATTAGTGTGCTCCTGAGATGTAGACAAATCACATGAATGTGACTGTTTCAAAAATCAACCCAGCTTCAACTTTTTTGCCAAAATCTATTGCAGTACAAGAGTAAGGGTAAAAAAGTAGCTATTGACAAAATATATATATATATATATATATATTTATAAATAAAGGTTAAATCAAACGCCTCCGAGAATTAACCAATCTCTCGATTTCTGATGATAAGTACAAATTGATTTTAATTTCAAGAAAATCAATCCCTATTTTAAGGCTAATTAGTGAAACACTTAAAGCCGTATGAGAATGAATACTTAAAGGAGGGAGAAATTCCCATAAAGTGTGATTTACATTCCATAAAGTCAAACCCATACCCTCCACTATGGGTATCACGAACTTTGACTCTTTGACATAAATGATAAAGTATTTTGCTCTTTTCCTTGTTATCATGGATTTAAATGTGGTGGGGAGTTGCAGTAATGTTAAAACTATATAAATTCTTTAGCCCTATCATAAATAAGTTTATTGGGACAGATGTGAAGACAGAATAGTTGATGATGAATAATCTATTTTTTGGTATTTGTAAATAGAAAAAATATAATCAGAGTCTGAATTTTGAATAGTACTCCCAATTTAGATAAAAGTTATTTAATGAGAATGGGACAAATGTTATGTTACTATAAGTTTGTATAAGTCTGTAAATATTAGTCATATTAATTAAATAATTGTAAATGAAAAAATTCTAAATTAATATGAGTGAAAAGCTAATTATAAATGAAAATGAACTTTAAGAAATTGATTAAAAATATAATAAATGAAATTATAAACTAAAATAAATTAGAGATTAGAAGTTAAACTTAACTTTTTTTTAATTAAACAATAAGATAGCTCATTTAGATATAATAAAAATCTGAAGAAGTAATATAAATGAAAAAAATATATTAATTATTACTCTTTAAATGTGGAATAGATTTTATATATATATATATATATATTTTATAGACACACATATATTTTATTTTTCCTCTCCTTCACTATTATTTATGCTGAGCAAGATTTATGAACAAATATCATGACAGCAAATAAGTTTTTAGTATATGCATTGTAATATATATTATACTTTATATTTAACAAAAACAATTCGAACATGCATAAAGTTATAATATTTTTCTTTAAAATAGATATTGCAGCAACGCACGACTAAATCAAACATTATATATATCTTATTTTTTTTCTCTCTTTTACTATTATTTATGTTAAGCAAATTTATAATATATAACTCATTCATATATTTTCACATCATTATAAATTATTAAAACCCTTTTATTATTAGTAAAAGTTTGTATTTACCTTTTTCTAATAGTGTAACAGTTTTTTATGTATTAATTATTTTAAATTTAAAATATTTGACAACAGCAACAGATTAAATTTAGATTCTACATAAAAAGTAAGAAGAAAGTTATAAAGTAAACACATATTTATTTTTCCCTAAAAATAATCTAAAAAATTAGAAAAGCAATAATTTGAAAAGTAAAACAAATTATTATTATTGCAACTCAAATTTGCTTCTAACCCAACGGAGATGCTTTTGGAATGATTGTCAAACATGATGTGCACCACCTCTTCTTTTAATTCTTGGGCCTATTGTTTTTCCGGAGTTATGATATCACTGCATAAAGGGCCCAAGAAGGCCCAACTCAAGCAACCAATCCAAACCAACTTCATGGTTTGATTAGATCAATTTTATGAGCCTTTTTGGGTAGATTGTTTCTTCAGAGAATGTGTTAAAATTGTTTTTGAAAAAAATTGAAAGAATTAATTTTGTAATGATTTTTATATTTAAAAATAGAAGTTAAAAA
>JANHAO010003050.1:0-27036 GCA_026873985.1 Saraca asoca | reverse complement strand
ATTGAATGATAGGAATTATAAATATTATCCTTCATTTGAAGAGTGGAAAAGAGGAGAGAAAATATGTGAGTTCCTAGAGCCATTTCATGAAACTACCAACTTAATCTTTGATTCTTCTTATCCTACATCAAATTTGTATTTCATGTAAGTTTGGAAAATTGAAGTTTTGTTAAAGGACAACCTAGTGTGTGAAGATGTAGTGATAAGTGACATGTGTAGAAGGATGGAAGGGAAGTTTGACAAGTATTGGAATCAATACAGTATGTTGCTTGCATTTGGGGTTATTCTTGACCCACGCATAAAGCTTTCAATGTTAGAGTATTTTTATTCAAAGATTGCTAGTGGTCCTACCAAATGTCAAGAGAATCATAGGAGGAGCCAAAGCTTGAGTTTGGGTATAATGAAGATTTGGATGCATTGGAGTATTGGAAGAATCATAGGAATCGATATCCAATTCTTGTACTAATGACATGTGATGTTTTAGTTATCCTTATAACTACTATTGCATCAGAATCATCATTTTCTATTGGTGTTTGTGTGCTCAACAAGTATAGAAGTTGTACCTTTCCTGAAAAAGTGCAAGCTCTTATTTTCACTCGTAATTGGTTGCATGGTTATGTTAATGGTAATTTTATTGACAAATTATTTGCATTATGTTATTTATTTAGTTGATACCTTAGTTTATTATGATTTTAATTTTTAACTACTCTTATCTTTGTGTATTGTATATGTAGATAATGACTATTGTGTAAATTTTAAAATAATTTTGTCACAAGATAGATTAAATGATGTTTTAGAGATTATTGAAGATAAAGGAAAAAGAGAAGAAGAAGATGATTTGAATGATACGATGGTTGATAAATTTTGAAGAACTTTGTATGATTTGTTTTAAAGATTATGTTGCCATGTTGGTATTGGTCTTCTTGGACTTGTTCTTTGATGATTGTTTGTTACTTTATTATACTATTTAATTAGTTTTGATCCTCTTGGATGATTTGAATTATGTGATGGAAAATTATTTGTTCAAATGCTTCAATTAATGTGGTTGTAGTTGTTGTCTTATTGTTATTGTCATTGATTTGCTATTTTTTTTTTCTATTTTTTGCGAGCTAGCCCGCCTAACCCACAACCTACAGTGGGTTGGATTGGGTTAAGGTTTTCTCAACCTGCTCAACTGGTGGGTCAACTCGCCCCACCCCATTTGGTGACGAGTTGAAGCAAGTCAGGGTGGGCTAGCCCATTTTGACAGCTCTACATTTGACCTATGAAATAGTGGCTTTTTGTCCTTAAAAGTGTGTAAAAAGAAAGTATTTCCTACTTTAGTGTTGAAGTAAAATAATTTCCATAAATGGAACATTTAGGGAAATGTCGATGAGAATAATGTGACTGTGTATGACAAGCTACTGGACAGTGTTGCTGGTGGCAACGCTACCTACTTGCGTAGGTGACGTTGCCATGAGTAATGCCAAGCATGCAACTAACCCACAGTAGCTGCACAGTAATACTATGCACCCGTGAATTGTATTTTTTTTTCATTTTGTTCTATTAAAACTTTACTCCTTACTTTTTTCATTTCCACATTCTTCTTCTATTTTCTTTTGCAACCACCAAAAGTATTTTTCTTCTTCACTTCTCCACTTTTTCATCTTCTTTTATCTTTATTTTTCACATTTTTCTTCAATCAACATTTATTTCCTTCTTCCATAAAATTTTGAGGTAAGTTTCTATATTTTTGTTTTCCATTATTTTTGTTTAAGAATTATTTAAATCTATTATTTTGTAGTTAAGTTTAGTTTTACTTGATTATTAAGATATTAATTTGAATAATTATCATGCAGTACTCTGTATAGATTTTTCTATGTAGTATTATTTATTTTTTCTTGCACTAATAATAATAGAAAATTTAAAGTTTTAATGATCTTAAGTTTGGAGCCATTATATTAGTCGAACAAAATTAGGATTCAAAATAGAGATCAAATGAAAATAATGATGGAATTAATTAGTAATTAAGTTTGATTTTGCATGATTACTGAAACGTTGATTTGAATAATTATCATGCAGTATTTTATGTAGATTTTTCTATCTAGTATTATTTTTTTTCTTACACTAATAATGATAGAAAATTCAAAGTTTTTGTGATTTTAGTTTTAGAACCATTATCTTAGTAGAATAAAATCATGATTTGAGATAGAGATTAGGTAAAAAAAATGAGATAATTAATTAGTAGGTAAGTTAGGTTTTACTAAGATATTGATTTAAATAATTATCATATAATACTCTGTGTAAGTTTTTCTATCTAGTATTATTTTTTTTTCTTGCACTAATAATGATAGAAAATTTGAAGTTTTAGTGATTTTAGTTTTGGAACCATTATATTAGTCAAAAACAAAATTAGGATTTGAAATAGAAATCAGGTAAAAAAAAAAGAAAGAATTAATTAGTAATTAATTTTGGTTTTGCATGATTATTAAGATATTAATTTGAATAATTATCATGCAATACTCTGTGTGGAATTTTATGTCTAGTATTGAATTGATTTTTGAATATGTGATACAATTGAAGTTGTTATTTTGGTGCTTGGAATTTGTTATGTTCATTTGTAATTGTAATTTATTATTTATTGTCAATTGTTATTTGACTTAATAAAGTAATTAGCAATACTTATTTTTAAAATTGTTTATTTTGATAATTGTAGTAAGATTGTTATTCTTAGAATATTAGATAGACACGCTGATCTTCTAAACCCTAATCTAAGAGATGACTCATTGCTTCAATTACAATACCAACATATTTTAGAAGTAGTATGGCGAAGGGACAAGTTTAATAATAATAATGAAAATTAATCCTTTAAAAATTATTCAACTTGTCTATCATTTAAACACCTTAGTTCCATTTTTTTTTATGTGTAGACCAATCGTGTGTTCCACGTCAGAGGCTTAGGTTACATTTTACCCCTAACCCTCGAATGGATCCCTATCTTCGTCAACAGGATTCTATGGTGTTTCGAGAATCAGATATATAAACATTAATTAACACTTTCATTAGCATACTTGTTGAGAGATGGCAATAGGAAATATATATGTTCCATACATCACAGGGAGAAATAATAATCACATTGCAAGTAAAAGTCCAATTTGGACTCATTGTGGATGGTGAAATGGTGATTGGTATGACTTTATTGTTGTGGTATGGAGTATGTTAGATATTGTTAGATGATGTTCCACTAAATGAGTATCCTTTCATTTATGGCCAGAAACTTAGCCTAACATGGTTACAAGAATGGTTTGATGCTTTCACGGATAATGCCAGTGAGGAGACTATGTGGCAATACACATACCTATGTATTGAGATTGTTAGGTGCAAAATTATGTAATCATAAGTTAACTTATTATGTACATTTCATGTTTTTGCCCCTGTTAGTAATTTACAAGATGCAGGGAGATATAGTTAGGGGTCTACCATCTAATCATGGACTTATAGATAGTTATACAAGGCATCTAAGGCAGAATGGAATGACATTTTTGGATGCATATTGCTAGTTTAGATATGGGCTTGGGATAAATTTCCAACCATTGCACCAGTTATGAGAGGTTAGTTAGATCCTAACTAATAATAGCTGATGCCTTTAGCTTTTGGATGGCATGACTTTCATGACACAATAATAACTCCATGCCATATGCTAAATGTGTTTAAGGCTTCACTTGATCGCTTAAAGGCAGACCAGGTACAAATAATTGACCTTATTATAATATTATAATTTATTACGTGAATCTTAATTTCTATTTGTAGCACTAATTATGATTGTGGTTTATGATGACAAGTTATTTAGAACTTTATAAAGGTGATATGTTGGCAAGCCTACTAGACTATTGTATAGCAGGATAGGAGATCTGGTGTTCATAAGTGCCTTTGATATGTTTCTACATTATTAGTGGCACAATACAGATAGAGTCATGAGGCAATTTAATTTTCAACAACCTATATCATGTGACTCAAATGTGAATGACACTCTACAAGAGTACACATATAGTGTAAAGAATCTTAAGACTAGGTCGTTAGACATGAATGATAGATTCAACTTTGAAACAACCAGCAACAATGAATCTTGCATGGAATGCTAATGTCAAAACCACTGCACTACAACGATGAGTACATGTGATAGTATAAAATGGTGACAAGACATTGGATTACTTTAGGTGGTGCAATGGAGGATTCAGTGGTATAATTTACTGTGTTTAAACTAATTATATAGATTGAACTTAGAAATAATAGTTAATAGCTTTCTTCTTGTGTTTGTATGACAGGTTAACCTAGGAATGGAGTTGTAGCATATGGCCCTCATCGATGCCCTCGTCGATGCTGAGAGTAGATTATAGCCTAGGGTTAGACAAATCAGCATTGACCTAGTGGATATTACACATGAGCATCATAGATTTGAATCTCAACACACTAACATCCCGCTTCTATTGTCTAATGTTGAAAGACTAGCAGTTCATGTCTATCCAATTGATGCAGGTAGACATGCCCATAGAAGACACTAGTGAAATAAAGAGCGTGCAGATGATATGCGACCTTTAAACATTGGAACTACTCAGGCACATAATGAGATAGGCATGCCATACACACCACCTGCTCCTTCTTCATTACAAAATGTATATGGTGAGGTAGACCGATCATACATACCATAATCTCTCGAATCATCACCATATATGTATGGTGGAGAGCATATGTATGACACAATGTCATCTGCCCAAGGCCAACAAGAACCTTCATGAATAAGCTTTTCCAAGGGTTTTCATAGATACCATTGTTTTCACTGCCAAGAAGAGGCTCAGACATGTTTTTAGGTTAGTTAAGTTTCTCTCCTTTATTGTATAACATTGAATTTGGTGTGTAACTTACAACTTTATCCTCAATATGTGTTTATACGACAGTGATAGAGCCTTTGCTTCACCCTCCACAACCAATTAAAGTGCAGCCCAGTCGTCAAGCTCATGGTACAAAAGTTTGTTGTGGCACGGGTTAATGTGTGATTAAACATGTAGGGCATCACAAACAACCACCCTCGCATCGGCAATAAGAGCATGAATACAACTCTGATTCAGATTACAGTGAATGTTGTTGGTTGCCATGTTGTTTATAAATATTGTTGTTTGTAAATGTTATTGTTTATAAATGTTATTATATGTTGTTGTGTTATTCCACAATTTATGTTGTGATCCATTATAACTACATTGATTTCTAGTATATGTCTTTTAATATATAATCATGCATAATAACTAGTAAATAAAGTGTTCCAATGACATATTGCATTAAAATAGCATAGACATCCAAATGCAAACTTAAAGTACATAAGTAGTAAATAAAGTGTTCTATGACACATTGCATTACAATAATACAGGCATCTAAATAGCATAAACATCTGAATGTAGACTTAAAGTACATAACTAATAAATAAAATGTTCTAATGACATATTGCATTGCAATAGCATAAACATCCAAATGTAGACTTGAAGTACATTAATGGTAATAAAGTGTTCTAATGACATATTACATTACAATAACACTTCATAGCTTCAAATGTAGACTTTAGGAGAACACATATCTTCAAGAATCATGGCCACGGTAAGGTTGGGTCGCAACGTGGTGGATAAAACAACCAAAATCTCTTTGGTTCCTCATACATGTGGAATGACTTATAGACACAACCATTTATATAGTAAATTTGGCGATATATCTTTGCCAGGTTGTTGAACACACCACATTTCTTGCCCTTCAACACAACAATGTAAGGCTTATCCAATCCCGAATAACACAAGATGTCAAAAGGCTTATTTGACGCAAAGTTGTTGGCTTCATTAGTGGATGAGTTTTTTCCTTCCTTTTTCTAGATGTGGGGTACCTCGGACTATTTGATCATCTAAAACTCCAAATTAAAAGATCACATTTCTTACAAACATTACTAAGACTATTGTAATACATGCAAGAAAATATACGTACGATGTAACCAATGAAATTTGATATTAAAATACTTACAATAGAAGAAATTACATTGCAACAAACTATTGTTTGAATAAGGAGTTTTTAGATTTCATGAAAACAGTTACAATATTTTTTTACTGTGAATTTATAATGGCTATAACTATCCAATCAAATCTAACATGAAAATAACTACAATAGGAGGAAATGTATTTAACTATTCTTTAAGTAAGGAATTACTGCATTTCATGCCTAATGCCTAAAGCTCTCTACGGCTGTGGCAAAATGATTAGGACAATACTTACGGTTATGGCCAGTAGAATGACACAGAGTACACTTTTGACTTTTTCCCTTTTCTCTGTCATATTATTCTCCTAAGTCAATCTCATTTTGAGTATGAGTAGACCTCAATCGGCCCTTGTCTCTTATTCTAGCATAATCTGGCAATAGTGTGGGGTTAACAACTTGTGGCTAGTAATCTTGGTGGGGTACTGACCATCACACACCTCAATGTACATTGACAAGAGAATTCATATGATAAATTGGGTGTATGTACTGGTGAAAGTCTATACGAACAATGTGACAAGCTATAAGAGCATGTGAGTACGAAAAGTGTAAGTGCTGGAATTTTCCCCAGTTGTATGTCTTTTAGGTGAGATTAACAATTTATGTGTTACCTTCTTTGTTGGTATGTGTATCAAATTTTATCTCCACTTGGAATATTCCATTAAGTTTGTCATAAGTATGTATTAAGAAAGCACTAGCCTTTTCGATATTTTTTTGTAAAGCAACCGTAAGGTCATTTGTATATCTATGCTGAGCCAAAATTCTCTCATTAGTTTCTTGACCTTGTGACACAAAGTAGGTCATCCATTATAGAAGATACTTTGCAAGAATGTAGTGATGGACAAATTTCGTGCACCTTTGAGAGCATCATTTACCTCTTCTGCTGGGTTAGTTGTCATATGTCCAAAACGTTGCCCATCATCAAATGTTTGAGCTTATTTTTCTTTTGAAAGTTCCTACACCTAACTTACATCAATGTTCAGGGACTATAACTTGGTTAGTCTGAGATCATACTTCCTTGTCTACTCCTCGTACCCTATAATAATTATTATAACAATTAAAACAACACATGTGAACTTAATGTAAGCATACACAATGGTAATAAACAGTTACCTATATTTGTAATGTATCTCTTAAGGGTTGTATTCTTGAAGTACCTATTGAAGTTACTGGCCATATGATGGATACAAAACTAATGGTGACCATAAGGTAGCTGCCATCCAAAGGATTCATCCTCGATTACTACAATAATCACTTCATGTCAATTAGATATTAGGCATAATCTGTCGACATCAGTGATGTGCATTCAAATCATGCCTAAGAACCATGACTAACTAGATTTGTTCTTTGCTTTAACAACTGTAAATACAATTGGCAATACTTTGCGATTCCCATCTTGTGTGGTTGCAATCAATGGATTGTACTTGAATTTCCCATATAATAAGGTTCCATCAATTTGTAGCATTGGCTTATAGAAGGGAAGTGTATTAATGCAAGGTTTAAATGCCAAGAATAGCATCTCAAACTTTACATTGTTAGGGTTAGGATATTATCCTCAACATAAATCGCTAGTTTGCATTTACACAATGGTCTCTGGGTTTTCTTGTTTCATTGCTTTCAACAACCTCAGCAATTGGCAATACGAGTCATCCCAATCACCATATATTTAGCTAATAGCCTTTTGTTTTCCTAGCTAAGTTTTCTTGTAGAAAACTTGGTAAGAAAATTATAATTTGACCATCTGTATTATCTTTGCCACATAAAGGTTCGGTGTGATTTTACTTGCTTCACACAACATAAGGCAATGAAATCAAAGTCCAATTATTTGTGATTTCATGACATGCTTATAGAGAACTAGGTATGGGGGCCATTATATCTTTTGATAACCTAACAATCTTTCTTCAAATTAAAGCTTGCCCTAAGCTGCTAATTTCATTTTATACCATATTTTGTGCAATGCACATCTATAAATGTCGATTTTGACTCTCGGGTCATGTAATTTTGATATGTACTGATTACATATCATTTCAAAGCTAACAGGACAATTTCTTTGCTCTTAAATTCTAAACCAACATAAAATTCTTACCCATTAGTCTGAGTAGGATTTTCAACCAGATAATGTTTAAGCTTATCCAGTGCTTCCCAATTAACATGTGACATATGTGATGATGGAGGTACATATGGTGATAATGGTTCGGCAACTCCCTCCTCCTTCTTAACTTTAAGGCCATCTAATAGCAGTTCATCATCATCCTCAACATCTTTGTACAAATAGTCTATGGTAGGTGGGTTTAGATATTGTTCATCATTACCTTGCATTATAGCAGCAACCGCACCATGGTTTGATATGCTTATAAAATTATGGATAAGGTGGCAGTAACTTTGTTAAAAGAACATTTGCATTATTAAGAATTCAAATCTATTTCCTTAAGAACATTATTTCCAAGTTAAGATGCCATATTAATCTCTTCATTTTCTATGTCATCCATTTCAAACTTAACATATAATTCCAATGCACCAAGGTTAGGAAATTGATCATGATAGCAAAACATGGTGCTTACATCATCATTAAGCAATCTAAACCATTGGTAATGCATAGTATTATGGCATGATGTAGGAAAGCTATATGTAATGGATAAGATATGTCTCTTAGATCCTACTTTCAACTTTGACATAATTTTCCTCCTTATATCATTTATCATTATATTCCTGTCTACCCAATGCTAGCCTTGCTAACATATATTTTCAGTTTTGATGTTGAATAATAATTTTAATTGATGTCATGATCTAACCACATCCTTTGAGTGTTTATTCATTTTGCAAATGCAAGTTAATCAAATGACATTCAAGATATCAAGAGATACAACAGTAGTCTTAGAGTTTTTATTAATTATTCTAGGATCTTTTGCAATTGTGTTCTAATCAAATTTGATCCAAATAACTTTCTAAAATAATTAAACTGAGATAGAAATAAATCAAGTGAAATGAGCTTGAACAAAGTATTTTCAAACTATGTTTAATGCAAGTTTTATAAAAACTATTTTGACTATGTGAATTAGTTCATGTTGAAGATCTTGTAAAAATGTACTTGAGTTAATTTGGAAATCGATTCATGAAGAAAAGTTTCAAAATTTTGTTTTATTGAAGGTTTGAAATCTTTTTGAATCGATTAGGCTATCAATTCACTACTTGATCACATAATACTATGATTTGATTCATGCATTGGTTTGGTGATGAACTTCTTCATGGTCTTTATAAGTGAATTGATTCATAAATCGATTCATTAGCTAGTAACTGCTATGAATCGATTTACGAATCAATTCAAGATCGAAAGGTTAGTTATTTTTCAAAAGTTGGTTATCACACTCTATAAATAGTTTTCACCTCATTTCAACAGATAACAGTTTTTAGTTTCCCATTTCTTTAAGAACAAAAATCACAAAGCTATCAGAGTTTAATAAGATTCATTACTACCTTAATATATCTAAGCAATTCAAAGGATTTTTTATCAAATCTGTAAAGAATTCACATTAGATATTTGAGATATTCATCTCAAACCTTGGTGTTGTATTCCTTTACCTATTTCCTGTTTTCTATTTTAGATTTCTAGGTTGATAGAAATAAGAGATACAAAAGAAAAGGTTGATATTCCCTTTGTATCTTCTTTAGTTATAGGGTTGATTATAACTAGTTAAAGGTGTATTGAATTATTTGAATATCTATAGGTTATGAGGTTGATCATAGTTTATATGAGATAAAAGAACTGTTGTATCTAGGTTAGCAAGAGCCTAGCTAAATGTTGTATTCCAGGTTGGCAAGAGCTTAGTCAAAATCTTGTGTTGTAATAGGCTAGCAAGAGGCCTGAAAAGTTTTGTGTTGTAAATTGGTGTGCAGAAGTCCAGTTAATTTTTGTGATTAATAAAAGTGGTCATCTAGTTGAGGACTGATCCAATGGATGTTGACTTCATCTGTAGTTTTAGGTGAAGTTGAACTACTTTAAAAATCTTTGTGTCTTGATTATTTATTCTACACATTTACCTTTTTTGCTATTTTGCTATAATTTTGTTGTACTACTATTCTATTTTTGCTACACAAATGTTTTGGTTAAACTATAATTAACTATTTCAGTATTTTAGAAATTTTACATATTTTATATTTGATAAATTACTCTACATCTAATGAGTACCCTCATTCCATCTTGATTATTCGGTTAAGCTCTTGATTATCTAATTAGCTTCCAAAGACAATTTTCTTGAAAGACTTTCACTTTATGAATATAAAAGAATCCAATCTCACTTTAAAAAGAGTATACATATTTTATATTTGTAAAAAGGGAAAGATCCATATTTTTGAGACTAACAATTGGTATCAGAGCTTCTAGCTCTTGATGCTCTTTTATTCTTAAAGAGATTATGGATTCTAGTTTCACATTATTGCCTGAATGTCCTTCTTTATATAAACCCCTTAGTTTTAATGGACATCATGATACCTACTGGAAACTAGAAAATCAGAAACTTTATTGAAGCTACTACTATAAATATGTGGGAAATTATAGAGGATGGTTATGATCTACCTAAAACCTTGATTAATGGGATTGTAAATCTTAAACCTAAGTCACTATAAACTGAGAAGGAAAGGAAGAGACATCTTCTTTCCTCTAAAGTTAAATGAATTATCTCTAACTCCCTTTCCCCTAATGAATATGAAAGGATTTCTAACTGCATTACTATTAAACAAATTTGGGACACTTTAGATGTAGGACATGTAGGAACTACATAGGTTAAGGCATCTAAAGTGCATGTGTTAGTTTCTGAATATGAAATGCAAAATGAAAAAAGGTGAATCAATTAGAGACCTTATCCAAAGATTCATTGTTATCACTAATCATTTGATGTTACTTGGAAGAAAATTTGATAATACAGATTTAGTGCATAAAATTTTGAGATCTCTAACTGAAGAATAGCAACCAAAGGTGACTATCATAAATGAATCACTCAAGATGGGTATGCCAACCATTTAGGAACTTTATGAAAATCTAGAAAAGTATGAGCTAGAATTGAAGAGATATAAAAAGAATGGCGATGACAAGAAAAAGAAAACTCTAGCACTGAAGGCTATAAAGACAATTGAATTTGATGAAGAAGAAGCAGATAGTGATGTAGACGCAGTTGATTAAGAAGATATGGCCTTGTTAAGTTAAAATCTATAAAGAATTTTCAGAGAAAAGAGGGGCAAAGAGAAGAGAAAAACAATACCAAGGAAAAGAAATTAGAATAAAATAGATTAAAGAAACTTTGGTGTTAGCACTATTCCAACTTGTTTTGAATGCAAAAAATCTAGACACATTAAACTAGATTACCCAACCTACCAAAAAAGACAACTTGATAATGAAAGGAGAAAAAGAAAATTGTCCTACAAGAAAGCTGATCTAGCTTTTTGGGAAGATGAAAATGATTATGGAGAAGATAAAGAGAAAGAAGAAAAAGCACTTCTTTGCCTTATAGCTAAACTAGATGATGACAATGAGATATTTGGTAATGAGTCTATATTTTACTCTAAAGATGAACTTAATTCTTATGATGAGTATAATTCTTCTGATGATGGAAGTGATGAAGAAATTGATTATGTATGCATTGAATTGTATGATTCTTTGCTATAAGCTAAAAATGAATTAAAGCAGGCTAGGGCAGAAAAAGAAAATCTGCTGAATCAGTCAATTAGAAAAAGAAAATAATGATTTAAATATCCTAGCAAAAAGACTATTAAGTGAGAGCAAGACATGTGATCAATATGAAGCCTACAAATTAGAAATAAATAGTATGTCAAAACTTTACAAGGCTTTACAAATAGCAAGTTGAGACTTAACACTTTTTTGAATGATCAAAAAGAATTTCAGAATAGGAAAGGCTTAGGATATAAGCAACAAAAGAGAAAGAAATAAAAAAGAAACTATACTTACATTACTTGCTTTTACTATAATCATAAGGGTTACCATATTAAACACTATCCATCTAGAAATGATACCTATGAGCTAAAACTAAATGAAAAGTTAGTCTGGTTACCTAAGATATCCATTTCAAATAGAAATGTTGCTTGTTGACTAACAAAAGTGGACCCAAAACCAGTTGGGTACTAATAAAGCAAGCGTAAATTCTATTTTTTAAATTGTGTGGGAGACACAAAGAGAAGTAACTTCAGTGAATTTTGATACCTACTTATCTTTCATGCTTATTTGTTTACCTTCGCAAATTCGAACTTAGGCAATTAGAGATTTTTTTTTTAAGTTTGTTTTGCAGGTACTTAATATGAGATTTGAGGTAGAAACAATGTTAAATTGATTGTTGTTGATAAATATATCATATGTTAACAATATGAAACAAAACTGCATGAAAACTGATTTCAAGACTCTCTGAATTGAATGCAAAATTGATTTGAATTTTTCCATGTTTTCTCTAAATCGATTCACAAGAAAATTTATACTATGAATTGATTCAAGAACCAATTCAAGAAAATTTTCAATCTTCCAAGAAGATTTAAAATTCTTGAAAATTTTTATCAATCTAAATAAATTGATGCCCGAATCGAATCAATCCTGGAGAAATTGATTCTAGAATCAATTCAACACCTGATGTATTGAATAATAAATTGTTTCATATAAGAAGTTTGAAATTAGTAGATTTGTTATTTCAAGGGGAGAATAATGAAAAGTAATGTGATTATAGATAAGTTTTTATAATGAGAAGTAATAGGATGTAAGATTAGTATTAAATTGGAGATTAATATTAAAATCAACCTAAAAACAATTTTGTACTCTTAAAATCCTTTTACCCCTATTATATGATTTAAATTTTAAATTGTGTTATTTCATTTTAATGAGGCGCTATTGCTTTTTGATGTGCCAAAAAGGGGAGAATGATGAGATTTTAGATAAGATCTCAAGGGGAAAATAAAAACTTAAGGGAGAGTAGAGTAAAAAATCCTCATTTAAAATTTTTCATTGTATGTGTATTTTGATGTTTATCTAAAATTATTTGTCACCATCAAAAAAGTTGCTGGCATATATTTTTTAGTTTTGGTATTAAAAAATAATTTTAATTGATATCACGATCTAACCATATCTTTTGAGTGTTTATTCATTTTGCAAATACAAGTTGATCAAGTGACATTCAAAATATCAAGAGATATAATAGTAGTCTTAGGGTCTTTATTGATTTTTCTAGGACCTTTTATAAGTGTGTTCTAATCATATTTGATCCAAATAACTTTCTAAAATAATTAAACTAAGGTAGAAATAAATCAAGTAAAATGAGTTTAAACAAAATATGTTCAAACTATGTTTTCAAATGATCTTTCATAAGTGCAAGTTTTATAAAAATCATTTTTAACTGTGTGAATTGATTTACAAATTAATTCATGCTGAAAATCTTGTGAAAATGTACTCAAATCGATTTGAAAATTGATTCATGAAGAAAAGTTTTGAAAATTTATTTTATCGAATGTTTGAAAATTTTTTTGAATCGATTAGGCTATTGATTCACTACTTGATCGTATAATACTATGACTTGATTTATGCATTAATTTGGTGATGAACTTCTTCATGATCTTCATAAGTGAATCGATTCATTAGTCGGTAACTGTTATGAATTGATTTACGAATCAATTCAAGATTGAAAAGTTAGTTATTTTTCAAAAATCGATTATCACACTTTATAAATAGTCTTTATCTCGTTTCAACAAATAATATTTTTCAATTTCTCATTTCTTTAAGAGCGAAAATCACAGAGTTATCAGAGCTTAATAAGATTCATTACTAACTCAATATATCTGAGCAATTCAGGGGATCTTTGATCAAATCTATGAATAATTCACATTAGATGCTTGAGATTTTCATCTTAAATCTTGATATTGTATTCCTTTACCTATTATACAAAGGAAGAGGTTGATCTTCTTTTTGCATCTTCTTTGATTATAAGGTTGATTATAGCTAGTTGAAGGTGTATTGAATTCTTTGAATATTTTTAGATTATGAGGTTGATCATAATCTATATGAGATAAAATAATTGTTATATCTAGGTTAGCAAAGCTAAATCTTGTGTTCCGAGTTAGCAAGAACCCAATCAAAATCTTGTGTTATAATAGGTTAGCAAAAGACTTAGAAAGTCTTGTGTTATAAACTGGTCTGCAGAAGCCCAATTAATTCCTGCGGTTAATAAAAATGGTCATCCGGTTAAGGATTGATATAGTGAATGTAGACTTCATCTATAGTTTTAGGTGAAGTTGAATCACTTTAAAAATTCTTGTGTCTTGATTATTCTTTCTGCACATTTACCTTTTCTGCTGTTCTATTATAATTCTGTTGTATTGCTATTCTGTTTTTCTTACACAAATATTCTGGTTAAACTATAATTAACTATTTTAATATTTCAAAAATTTTGCATATTTTATATTTGATAAACTGCTCTACTTATAATCGGTATCATCAATTCAATCCTAATTATTCAATTAAATTCTTGATTATCCAATTAGCTTCTATTTTCTAGAAAGACTCTGCTTTACAAATTAAAAAGAATCCAATCTCATTTTAAAAAGAGCATACATATTTTACATTTATAAAAAAGGCAAGATCCATATTTTTGGGACTAACACCCGAAAGTTTCTAGGATTTGGACATTCAAAGGTCAACCCTTCATGATTATTATACATTTTTCCATTAGTGTAAATAACTTTATTTGATTATGTAAACATTTTTCAATCTAGACAATTATAGTAAAGTTAATATAAAATAATTGGGTAATATGTCACAAATAACTATATTTTTTTTAAAAAAATAAATGTTATGGGAACCAGTACATGTTTTCCATTAGAATAGAACATCAAACTGTTACTTAAAAACCAAACATAGCATACAAAGACTGAAAACATATAACATATATGTGTCCTTTTTTTAATAAATAAATAAATAACACAATGTATGAATAAAAAATTTATGATACATCCTACATAAATAAAATTTTGCAATGAATAAAAAATTTAAATACTAAAATTTTAATAAAATAAATCAACTAAGCCTTATAGGGTAATTACTAACTATACCTACAAAAATTATCTTTCTCATAAATATTAGCGGCTAGCATAATAAATTTTAATGTAAAAGGTATTAACTAGTCAACTAATTACTTCTCTCAATTTTTTTCACCTGATTTTTATTTCAAATCCTAATTTTATTCCACTAACATAATGGTTTCAAAACTAAAATCACTAAAACTTCAAATTTTCTATCATTATTAGTGCGAGAAAAAAATATTAGATAGAAAAATCTACATAGAATACTGTACGATAATTATTCAAATCAACATTTCAGTAATTATATAAAACCAAACTTAACTGCTAATTAATTATATCATTTTTCCTTGATCTCTATTTCAAATCATAATTTTGTTCCACTAACATAATGGTTCCAAAACTGAAATCACTAAAACTTTAAATTTTCTATCATTATTAGTGTGAGAAAAAAAATAATACTTGACAAAAAAATCTACGCAGAGTATTGTATGATACTTATTCAAATCAATATCTCAATAATAATGCAAAATCAAACTTAACTACAGAAGAATAAAATCAAATAATTCTTAAACAAAATAATGGGAAACAAGAATATGGAAACATATCTCAAAATTTTAGGGAAGAAGGAAATAAATGTTGGTTGAAAGAAAATGTAGAAGGTTATGATGAACTATAATTTCATAAACGATATCCTACTAAGAAGATGAAAAAGTGGAGAAGTGAAAAAGAAGGAAAGCTTCAGTGGTTGCAGAAAAAGATGAAAATGAAAAAGTAAGGAAGATAGTTTTAATAAAAGAAAAATGAAGAAAAAAATATTTTAAAAACATCACGGGTGCGTAGTGTGGTGGTGCAGCTACTACAAGCTAGTTGCATATAATGTTGAGCACATAGTTACTATTGCAAGGCAGCGTTGCTGGCAATGTCAACTACACAGGCAAGTAGCGTTGCCACCAGCAATGCCACCTAGCAACCCATCGTGCATGGTAGCATTGTCCTCATCGACATTTTCCTATTTGTAACTCATTCACAAAAATTGTTTTGCTTCAACACTGAAGTAGGAAATACTTTCTTTTTTCACATTTGTAATGGCAAAAAGCCTCAAATAATATAGTACAAGGATAATTATATAGTATAATATATATATATATATATAAGATAAGTTGGTATATTGTATTTTGTTTGGCCTATTGTTATATAAGATGAAAGTTTATGTAAAATTATCATATCTTTTATTTGTTATCATGTTGTATAAAAATGTACATATTTAAGAAATAATTAATTCAACAAAAATACTTTTAGATATAAGAGCGAGTAAAATTGTATTGAATTAAATATTTACACTATGATAATAAAATAATATGACATATTTCACTAATATACATAGACACACATATGTGTATGTATGTATGTATAATTAGTAATAAAAAATTTATAATAAATCAACTCAAACTTATAAAATTCAACAAATATCATGTATTAGACCTCAAAAATAATATAAAACAAGAAAGAGAAAGAGAAGGTATAAAAAATTCTTTTAATTTTAATATTTATGATTTGTCTTAATAAGAGAGAGGATACATGAGGATATAAAATAATTTTTAATTTTAATAATTTAATATTTATTTGAACACTATCCTATCAGCCCTTATTCTCTCTCCCATGGAGTAAATAGCATTATACATAATTTGACATATAAGAGGAGGTTTTTAAATAAGTTATATAATCTATTTGAAAGTCCCAGATATATTATAAGTCACAAGGCCTTGTTTGGCACACCATATAAGACCTGATAGTATAGGGTAAACTATATAACCATGACTTATACTATATTTGGGGCTTTCAAACAAATTGTATAACTTATTCAAAAATCTCCTTTTAAACGTTAAATTATATATAAGACTATTCACTTGATAGAAGAGAGGATAAGAGATAGTGTTTAGATAAATTCTAAATTATTAAAATTAAAAGCAATTATTTTATACTCTCATGTCCCTTTCTTATTAAGATAAATCCTAAATTATTAAAATTAGAAGACTTCTTTTATGCCTTCCCCTCTCTATCTCTCTCTCTCTCTATTAAGATTTTGGTACATTAATAGTTTTGATTTATATTTTTTTAATCATAAAAGAATTCTTATGATTTAATTTAATATTTTTTTTTCTAAAATAGCTTGTAGTATATTAATTACATAAAAAAATTTATTTGATGTATTAATTGAGAGAGAGAAAGAGAGATTAAATTACATGAAGTGTAAAAATTGTTTAAAATGAACTGATCATAACTTTTAAATTTTCATGGGATTAATGGTTGAGATTTGGTGTAAGTCATCTAGACTTACACTGGTGTCAATGGATCCTCTCTCTCTCTCTATATATATATATGTGTGTGTGTGTGTGTTATATATTGGTGAAACATCAAACATGTTATATTATACTGTTATGATTATGTAAATCTTTAATTTATATTATCATATTCTTTTAAAAATATTAATTATTAAATGGTATTTTTGTCTAACTATATACTTCAAATTCATTTAGAACAATTATATTGATTCATGATATTTAAGAGTATTTTTGTCAAAATAATTATTTTTTAAATTTATATATTCTTATACAACACAACAACAAACTAAATATATGATAATTTTATACAATAATAAATCAAACATAGTATAGTATACTAGTTTATCCTATACATATATTACACTATACAATAATTCTTATATTATACTATATTATACAGTACGTCAAACGAGATCTAAAGAGATTTTTGAATAAATTATATGATATGTCGAACAAAACCTAAGAAAATATAGTATAAGTTCTATTAAGTCCAAATTTCGTATTAGAATTTCCATTCCATAATATAGTTTATTCTATAATAATAGGTCTTATACGATGTGCTAAATAAGGCATAAGAAAATTCAAATTCAAAATTGCACTGAATGATGAAATACTCAAGACTTTTACTTATCTTGAAAAACACTTCCTCTCTCTTTTTTTAATTAAAATTTTAGAAATAGAATAGATTGTTCCACTTCAAGACTTATAATGGTACTTATTAGTTCAGCCAATTCAAGGGATTCTACATTACAATAAATGAGAATATTTACTCTTCTCAAATGGAATAGGCTTGTATTTAGTGAACATCATATAATTGCTCTAAATTAAACTACCAAAACATTACTGATAAAAATATTAGTATTATATAAAAATTGACACCATAAATATTGAACACAAAATTTATAAAATTCGTTAAAAAGCTTAAAAATCTTATCAATGAGACAACTCATGTTTCTACCATCCAATCATATGCTATTCAAAGTGTAGAATGTGATGGTTAATGGTATGTTTTTTATTTTAAAAATACAATGCACATTAATTTTTAAATTTTGTGTACGTGTATTTATATACACGTAATAGTTATCAACACTTAATGTGTTTTTATCTTTATATACTCTCATAACCATAATTGATTATCCACTATTTTATTTTTTTGTGTGATATTGTATATTTAAATTGTGATTTAATTTTTTAAGATGTAGTAAGATGAAAAAAATTAAATTATTAAATACCGTACAATAATATTTAAAATTATTAGAGTACACTTACATTATTAATAATGTTTTGAAAATATATTCATTCAAGTTTAAAAATAAAATATATAAAATTAAATTATAGTTCAAATTATTTAATAATCATAAATTAAAATTAGTATATGATACATATAATTAGGTTATTACTATTTTATAAAAATTGTGCCTAAAATTATATGTTACTTCTTGATTGATTTTTATTTTAATTAGTAAGATTTATACCAACAGTTAATGAGTCTACTTTTAAATATAAATTTTAAATGATATTAAACTAAGATTGATACAAATATTAGATTTTGATTTATTTTTTATAAGAAAATAAATATCATCCCATATATAAATATATAATAATAGCTTTTCAAATTCAATTATTTTAAGAATATTTAAAATTATTATAAAATAATTTTTTTACATAAAATATATATTTAATTTATTTTATTATGATATAAATTCATGATACGCATGAGACAATTCATAATTGTGTTTTATTTGAATATTAATACTATAACAAACTCCTTTAAATACTAAGATATGATTATATAAAGATTTAGGAAAACATTTACATAGTTCAAAATTTAGATTAAGAAATTGACAGAGAATTGTAGCTTTGATTATGTTATATATTTGAATGTATATATAAAGATTCAGTTAATATGACATATCTAATTGTATACCCATATCTAGGGATTGTGAAAAATGTTTCATTAGAAGTATTCTTATTAATTTTTACTTGTTATGCAAAAATAGACCCCATTCTAATAGTTCTAAATAAATTAAATATATTCATTATTAAACCTTTATTTTTTGTGAAATGTACGCACTAAAAGAGGTAGGAACGATGAATTTTATAAAATAAGTCAAGGAAGAAGTTAATGATAGATACATAATTAAAAATAAAAATATCTTATGAGTACCTAATTTAACATTTGTAAAATGTAAAGTATTTAAGTAGAAAAATAAATTAATTATATGGAGTTAAAAAATGATTTGCATTTTTCAAATCATGAATGGTGTTCAAATCAATCTTTATACACCTTGACAAAAATTTTTTTTTATTTAGATGAGTCAAAAACAACCCACTATATTCTCCTTATTTTAAAGTGGCGTTTGATTCGCAAAATCATTTTCAAAAATTTTAATATTGTCAAGAATGTAATACTTTGGAATGTAATATTTTGTTTAACTAAAAAAAATGATTATACATGTTATAATTTTGTGTTTTAATTAACTTGCATATTTTCAAAAATATTGTTAGATTATAAAAAATATCCTTACCAAAAATTGAACGGTCAATGTTAAAAAATTAACCGGGTAATGATGGTGGATAATAGATGGTGATAGATGTGGTTAATGGCAATGGCTAATGGTAATGGATAATGGTGGTGGTGGTGGATAATGTTCGCCACGATATGTAATAGTAGACAATAATCAATCGTAATTAATGATGGTAAACAGTAGTGGATAGTGATGACCATCGTTAGGTGGTGGTGGTGGTGGTTCACAATAGTGGGTAGTGATGGACAGTGATAAATAATAATAGGTGATAAAATGTGGTGGTCAATGGCTAAGTGGTGATAGTGATAGTCAGGTAATCAATGACAATGAATACTAATAAATGGTAATCAATGGTCGTGGATAATGATCAACGATAATGAGTGGTGATAAGTTAAGGTTATAATGATAGTAAGACACGATAATAGATGATGATAGACGGTGTGGCCAATGATGATAAGTGAAGGAAGGTGGTGGTTGACAATAATAGGTGATAGTGAGCGATAATCAATAACGATAGATGATAGTTAACAACACTAGGTGATAATGGGTTAAAATAATAATGTGAATAAAGCTTTAATGGAAGATTGGATAAAATAATTTTTCATATTATTAAAACATTTCCATGAAAATATAGAATATCTATCTCTCCCATGAAAATATTTTAGAGGAATAATGGACTAAAACCATTTCAGATAAATCTTTCTTGATTTTGAACCAAATATAGAAATATAGCATTTCCTTAAAATATTTTAAGAAATGTGAAAAGATTTTACAAATTAAACACCACATAAAAGATTTATTCTTAAAGCTAATGGACATGAAAAATGGTACATGTTATAGACGCTTTTCGATTCTGCGAAGTGGATTGGTAAAGGCCCAATAGCAGATTAAATCTAAGAGAGAAAAGAATCAAACTCATTAGACTGCTATCTACACAAGCATAGAGCAAGACAGAAGTCCCAGCTTACTAAAGGACAAGTCCCGACTTGCATAACCAATAACTCGTTATACACGAGCTGCCAAAGTCCATCCTCGTTGATCGAAGGCCAGCAGTGACCCCAAACAATCTCAGTACATGGACATCACACCTCACCCAATTAATGACTCACTAAGGGAAAAACTATGAAGCAACGACTTTCTTAGACTTGATTCGTGGAATTAACCTGCAAAAAGCAACATCATGAATCCACTCACAAAAAACAACCTTCAAAAGTCAACCAACAGTTTATAGAAAATATTTTACAGTAGTTTAAATTGTCTTGTACATTTATTTTGATATAACAGAAATATAAATTGTATAATTATAATTGTAACCTCCCTAACCCATATAAATAAGAGAAATAAGATTACTGTAAAACATGCTAAAAGCAAATATTAAAACTTTGTAAAATTTTCTTCAGACTAATAAAAAATTACAGTGAACATAAGACTATACCGCTTGATTTTAGTCGAATCACATTAAAAATACATGTTATTCTTCCTCTCCATCTCCTTCATTCTCTACTTACTCAACCAGAAAGTAATTTGAATCCCAAAGAATCCTCTTATGTTAGTTGAATCTTGATCGATCCGAAATCCATCATCAACAATATATATATAAAATATCTATGTTCTAGACATATATTATATCAAAAGATAGATACAATGCATATATATATTGATATAATAATAATAATAATAAATACTAGACGTAAAGCATCTTGCTCAGTTGACATGCTTGAACTCAAATGTCCCTCTATTTACACGTGGACTGCCAGACAATTGCTGGCCACCACGATTGGCGACACGATAATACTATTAATTCTCGTCTAAGAGTGACGTTTATCTATTTTAAAATTTTGTTTTGAAACATTTTTTTTAACAAATTAAGTTTGGGATTACTCAAAATAAATTTATCTCAACTAAACTAAAATCCCTGTTATCAGTTGCCTCTGACTTTCAGTTTTCCGTAGTGTACAGAAGGCATGCTACATGTTACACATGAATTTGACACACCCACACACACACATACACATATATACATATATATATATATATATATATACATATATATATATATATATATATATATATATATATCAAGAGCACCGTTTCAAGCGCAGGTTACTGGAAACAAGAACTAAATAGTAGCTAGAAAGTCATGGACAGCACCTCAAACTCGAAGACTACAGAAGTTAAAAGGCCTAATTGAAGAAGACAAAGGCAACCGAAAGAATAGGAATGAACAGAAGAAAGATGGAAATGAAGAAAGTCAAATTAAGCCAAAAGGGCTACCTCACCAGCAGGTTCCCCAGCCTGATGTTGATTTCTCCTCTGAAGCCTTAGACAAGCAGCTTCCTCCTAACGATGCCTAACTTCCCATCTTTTGGGTTTTCAAGGCACATGCAGCTGAGATAGTGGTTTCATCTCTGATGATCAGAGATTCAAGAACTTGTAATGACATTATATGCCTTGTGTGTATGGAGGCCATACAGACCCCCCATCTTTATTTTCTTTTCATGCTTTGATATCAGATCAGCAACTATATTAAGAGTGATTTCAATTACAAAATAAGTTATGCACTATGACTATGTTTCTTTTATTAAGTAGTGAAAATATCTGTTTGTATTTTATTTAATCTTGCATAAAGTCCATCCTTGAGAAGAAGCTCTTTGTGATCACCCATCTGCAATTATTGAAAATCAGTACTGCTTTAATCAATCAGCACATCTATAAGCACTAATGATGGCCCTACGTTTAATAAAGCAGTTCAATGAATAAAAGCCAGATATCCTTAATTGTTGTCAGTCATTAAAGCAGTAGCCATGCCATTTCCTTTTCTGGGGAGGTAGGTTGTGGTCTATGGAGCTTATGTAACCATATCTTTCCACAGTTGCAGTTTGTCATAAACATGAAAGTTATTGTTGGACCTTTCCTTAACAATCAGATATGCTTTACATAATCTAAAGAAATGACAGTCATACATATTATGCCCTCACGTACGAGAAATTCTTGATTAGAATAAGTCTAAACACTAAGCCAATCATAGATAGACACATTGTCATTTAAGTGAGAGAGAATACAGTATTATGCACACTTTTTTATTTAATTTAATGGTGTGTCCCTCTATAATTTGCTTATTCTTACATAATTCGTGTAAACTTAATCTAACCAAGAATTTCTCCATACATCCAATGGCAATGTCTGAATGCCAATTTGATTCAGATAGTGCTATGTGTGCAAGTGGAAGGAAAATGTGAGGAGTGGTGCCTGCAAGTAAGAAACACTATAATCAAAATTATACATTATATAGCCCAAATGGAACAAGTAATCACCTCAATGATGCAACCATTGTCCATTACAATGATCCTGTCGGCAGCCCGTATGGTAGAGAGCCTAGGAAATGGAAGAATTAGAATGCAACTAATCTTGGCATGAAAAATGAAAGAAAAGCAGGTTATGTAAGAAAGTCACCTATGTGCAATGATAATGATAGTTCTTGGTTTAGATTCATCTTTTAATGCATAAAGCACCTCCTAAAGTAACAATTAGACAACACATCAGCAACTGCGTGCTGCGCACTCTAACAGGAAGAATTTCCCGTCAATTTAAGGAGATGAACAATGCTAGCGAAATATGTCTAATGTCCATAGCATCGAGAATTTCAGTACCACTGCCTATTATATTTTAATAAGTCAAGTCAGGGAACTACCTCCTTAATTTTACCATCCATATAACATGATGTCAAAACATTCAACTTATTAAAATACAAGAGGCAGTGGTATTGAAATTTCAGTGTTACAGTAGAATAAGAAATATTTTCCAATGCAAACAAGAAATATTTTCCAATGCTAGGTGCACAATGGTGCAACTCAAGTTAAGTGCTTGCCTCTACTGTGGGGCCCACCATTTTTAAGCACTCACATTTTGAGTTACGCCATTGTGCAACTAGTATTTTGCAAAGATATTAAGACATTTCAGAAGTTAGAATTTTCAGAACATATACCTTGATATATTGCTCACTCTCAGAATCTAGAGCACTAGTTGCTTCATCAAAGATCATAATAACTGGGTCCCTAAGAATAGCCCTAGCGATAGCAATTCGTTGCTTTTGTCCCCCACTGAGTAACTTATCATCAACAAGGGTTTCATAGCCATTAGGAAGCGAAGAAATGAAGTCATGAGCATAGGCCTGCTTTGCTGCTTGTTCAATATCATCTTGATTAATGTCTCTGGGGCAACCATATTTTAAGTTTGACCTGATGTCTGTGTGAAAGAGATGTGGTTCCTGTCTGAAACAAAAACTTCAGAAAATGACTTTGTAGATGAATTCAAGTATAAATGTAGTTTCAGCAGTAACCATTACCTGCGCAACATATCCAATATTTTGTCTCAGCCACCTGATATCGAGCTCTTTGAGTGGATAACCGTCGATATAAATCTGCATATAAGCATAGCGGGCATGACATAATACAAATGCATGATATCACACTTCTTTTTTTTTTTTGGTTTTCACATTTCAGATTGATGACCACATTATTGCCAAATTTTATTACAATATTGTCCTCTGCATTTCCAGATCACTTAAAGAGAGGGACGAAGACTTTAAGTTGAGAACACAATAAAGCTTCAGTTTCAACTCAAAATTAAACCTTGTCAAATAAATGGCCTAGTGGTTTACCTGACCATTACTTGGCTCATAGAGACGAAGTAAAAGGTTGATTAAAGTGCTCTTTCCGCTACCGCTTAGACCAACCTTGGTAAAGGAGATATCTAAGTAATCAGAAATTTGAGCAAAACTAATGATGAATCATGAAATGACGAGGAACAAGGAAAGAGAAATCTTACTATTGCAATCACTTCATTTGCTTCTACAGCAAAGTTTAAACATTCTAGAACAGGCATCTGTTCAAAATCAGAGACAATCAGAGATCAGTAAGTTCTTAATCAGAAACAAGCATGATTTAGCACATCTCTAAGTCATCAAATACTCATAATGCACTGCAAATGATCACATGCAATATTATTTGAGCTAAAATGCATAATTGAAGTGAACATAATTATGTCTGCTGTAACAACTGAAGCATAAATAAGGACCTATTAACAAAAAGCATACCATAATCCTTGTGGGGTAATGAAATGATACATTTAGAAACTGAATAGATCCCATTAACCTATGCAACTTCACTCCTACATAAGTGGGAAGCAGAATTTACAAAATAGATTTATACAGAGAAGGGGAGGGAAACAATGGAGTGAGGAATATTTGCCTTGAGATAAGAATTGGTCACTTGGCAAAAGATCCATCATCTGGAAAACTTTTTCACATGCACCAATGGATTGCAGTAATGATGATAAGCTGTTTGTCACCCTCCAGGTTGCATAAATTAGCCATTCACAGTATAATACATACTTTGTAAGTTGCTCCACAGTTACATAGGAACTGAGAGATGACATCCCTCCCAGCAGCACTGCAAATATCTGCAAATTGTGATTTGACAAACAAAAGTGTTTTAATTATATATGATTATCTTAAATGAATTGTTATGCAGCACCATATCACACAGCTATTAGTTAGGCCAATTCATATTGGGATATGGGAAAAAAAAAAAAACAAGATAATGAAATTGAGGTTATGTGGCCAATAGTAAATAAAAATAGGTCTGCAATTTAAAAATTAGTCAGTTCCTTTGGCTAAATTTTATAAAAGCAATTGGAACCATCAGCCAAAATTGTTATTGAAGCAGGAGGAGCTTTCTTCTTCTTCTACTTTTGTAGAAACAAAAAAGTAATAAGAGGAGAATTATATTTTACAGATTACTATATCTTTATTTTCTTAAGTAACAGTTGAAAAAAAAAAAGTAAAAAGGAAGATACCTTCTTTCATTTTTCTTCTCTTTCAGATAAACAAGTAGCAGGAAGGAATTGTAGTAAACAAATTTGGATTTTGATAGTAATAATAAGCCAAACCTGAGTAGAACGATAAATGGTGCTAAAACTCAGGTTCCAGAATCCAAAAGCCACACTTTCTCGAGTGTTTATAAATGCTAAATTCTGCAGCCATTGCTTGTACCTGATTAGATATAGAATTAATATAATGATAAAGGATATCAGTATTATTGTAATGGATAATAATAATATAAACCTGTGTAATAAAATATATACTTTATTTGTGAAGATTGCTAGTATTGAGCTTGATAAGTGTAGATGAGTTCAATTTCAGTCTGCTTAAGCTTTGAAGATAGCCATTGGTTATTAAATTTAACACTTTTAGAATGTGCTAACTTAAGGAATAAATCATTTGTCTTTTGTAATCCCTTTAGACTAAAAGCAATATGGAATTATTGGGTTTGAGTTGTGCTGTTGTGGTTCATGTGCAGAGAAACATGAAGAAGAGTGTAAATGCATTGAGCTTGAAACATATGACGGGGTGCCTGTCCTCTTAAGTTTTAGGGTTTCAGGATGATGGGTGATTATAGCGAGAATTCTACACTGGTTGCATAGGAACTATCACATCAAAAGACAGATACAGGACCTTTCAAGTTCATATTTTTCTGTTCCATAAGCACGGACA
Source organism: Saraca asoca (assembly GCA_026873985.1). Classification (NCBI taxonomy): domain Eukaryota; kingdom Viridiplantae; phylum Streptophyta; class Magnoliopsida; order Fabales; family Fabaceae; genus Saraca; species Saraca asoca. Next base: position 505 of record JANHAO010003050.1, on the reverse strand, counting down.
ATTCTTATCAAAGAAAGTGTTTCCTGCGCTACCTGCGTTAGAAAAAGAAAATTAAATAAGATTCTAGTAACAAAATTAGAAGCAAATTAAAATAGTATAAATTACATACTTCATTGGTAGAAGCTGTGACATCTTGGGTTAACCTTGAAGCTTCTCTTTGGTACCTTATGAGGAAAAAGTGAATAAATGCCTTGGACAATCAGTTACGAACCCATCAACATAAATACACACAATATCTCCATAGGGAAAAAAAAATTCACTTGATGCTCCCAAAGAAAATCATTCACTTATCAGAAAAAAAAAAGATGTAATTTTTCCTGCAGTTCTTTATGTCTTTCACGCCCTAACAAAATTCAAAAGAGACTTGACTCCAAACCGAGACAAACTTTGTTTATGATAATATGCACATACATTCTAGGAATTTAGGGCTCGTTTGGTGGTCAGGATAGGATAAGGGTGGATAGGATAAGAAGGTTGGATAAGAGTAGGATAGGATATGGGCCTG
>JANHAO010003049.1:0-27012 GCA_026873985.1 Saraca asoca | reverse complement strand
TATGCAAATTCCTTAAACTGCCAACCCAATTTTACCAAATCCAAATTATTCAAACCACAATTAGTAAATCCCCACTGATTACACTCATGAGCCATATGACCCTTAAAACTAACCATTGACCTTACTTAAAGCTGCACACAAAGTCCACAACAGTCTTCTTCATGTCAGGAATATAGCTACCCATTTACCTTGATTGTAATGGCTTCTTTGTTGCCTTAATCATTTCAAACCACCAACGCATATCGAGTCTTACGATGGAGTGACAGACCCACAAAAGCATTTATAAGCCTTTCGAGATCCATGTTGTTATCTGGATACCCGGATGCTATTATGTGTCATGCATTCTCAATAACATTAAAGAAAATCTTAGTTGATCAGTAGCTTTTAACAATTGATTAAAGCATTTTCCACTCACTTTGCAACCAGTCGAGCACTCAAGAAGACTTTGGCTGTTTTGGTCAACTTCCGACAAAGATGACAAGAGACCTTGAATGAGTATCTTGCTTGTTGCAATACCTCAGCCTTGGAAATCAAAGACCTCAATAAGGGTATAGTAGTGTATTAGATTAGCATAGCATTGCGATCAGGACATTTCTCTTATCCCTAGCGAAGCACCCAGTGTTACCCCTATCCAATTTACTGACTCAGTAATAGAAGTATATAAATGTTGAAGGGATGGAACTTGCTTGAAAGCAGGTCAAGTGGAACTAATCGGAGAGCATATAGTTGAGAGACAAGGGGCATGAACATGAGTAGATGCCACTATATGGATGGTACAACAATTATAAGCTATTGAATATGCCAATCAATCACAGCATGCAAGACATTTGAGTGGCAAAGTTAATGAAGTTTCTACCTCATAAATGAAGGAAATTTCTTTTGGAAGATAATTCTAAGTTTTACAAATTTCATTATGATTATGGTCATCAAATTGATGATAGTGTCACGTTGAAGGATGAGATTGAGGCACTATTATGAAAATGTCATCTTTCCAAACACAAGAAATTTTGAAGGGGCAGGATGCCAAACAATGCTCACAATGATATCCTCAGTCAACTATCCTTAAACCAAGTAGGGGCTATACCTAGCATTTGTTGCTAAAGTTCCTTACTATATAGGGGTAGGGGAAGTTCGTGCTAAACCACAAGTGGCCTATAAATGCTACATGGCTAGTCTAGCAAGAAGCAAAGAGAGCACAAGTGAGATAAACTAGGTGGTCATCAATCTACCAAGTAGTGAATGTCAAATGGTGGACTCAGCATTATTGGATGTTACAAAGGACAATATATTAGATCAAAGCCTGAGTTGGATCTAAAAGAAATTCACATCTTTAGAGGAGATGATGAGAGAACAATAAGGATTAGAGTAGAATTTTTTAAGATTGATAGGGCACGATTGATTAAACAACTCAAAGAGTATGCTAAGATTTTTACCTAGGTATTGCAGACATTCTTGAGATCAATCTAAACACAACATGCCATAACCTGTTGATCGACCTCAGCATCAAACTTGTTCAGTAGAAGAAGAGAAATTATGGTGCCAAGTGACAAAAGATTATAAATGAAGAAGTGGAAAATTTGTTGAAAGTTAGCTTTATTTATGAAGTTTTACACACGACATGGCTAGAAAATGTAGTTCTTGTCAATAAAGCTAATAGGGATGGAGAATATGCATTGATTTCATAGACCTTAACAAGGTGTACCTTAAAGACTCCTATCTACTACCCAATATCAATTAATTGGTCAATGATACTTCTAGTTTTGAAGTATTGAGCTTTGACGACACATTTTTGGGATATAATCAGTTGAGAATGCACCCTAATAATGAAGACAAAACAAGGCTTATAATAGGCTACGGAGTGTATTGTTATAGAGTAATGCCATTTGGCCTAAAAAAGCAGAAGCAACTTATTAGAGAATGATGAATAAAGTTTTTTATTAGAGCAAATAAGGCAGAACATAGAGGTATATGTTAATGATATACTGATCAAGTTAAAGAGCCTAAGCCAGCATTGGGCAAACTTGGAAAGGATGTTTAATGCCTTGAGAAAAAATCAAATGAGCCTAAACCCTAAAAAGTGTGCATTCAAAGTGAGGGTAGGAAAATTCCACGGCTTCATGCTTACCAAGCAAGGAATAGAGGCAAACTTATCTTAGTGCTAGACAATCATCAACATAAAAAGCCTTTTGAGCATCAAAAAAGTTCAAGCATTGAACTACAGATTTGCTATCCTCACTCACTTTATGTCCATGTCAGTAGTTAAACATATTTCATTCCTTAATTTACTTAAAAATGCTAAAAACTTTGCATGGACTAATAAGTGTGCAAAGGTTTTTAGAGAATTAAAAAAGTACTTAGCTGCACCACTCATGCTTTCTTGACTAGAGTTTAGGGAAATGCTATAGCTATAGTTAGCAGCAACAGATGGGGCAATCAATGCAATACTCATTTAGAAAGTGTGGGACAACAAAAATTAATTTACTTCACAAGAAGAATGTTGCATGAAGCTGAAATAAAATACCAAAAAATAGAAAAGTTAGCCGTTACCTTAGTCCCAACATCTAGAAAGTTAAAGCCTTATTTCCGGAACCATTAAATCGCCATTCGAATGAATACCTCCATTGGAAAAGTGCTTCACAAACTTAACTTCACCTGTCGACTTGTAGTATGGGTGGTAAAACTCTCTAAATAGAACCTCTTTTATGAAATAAGAAAAGTAATAAAAGCATAAGTACTAGTAGATTTCATTGTTGAGATGACCAGGGTAAATGAGGCCAAGCGATATGATTAGAAGTGGATATTATATGTCAACAGCTTGTCGAACAACAAGGGAAGTGGAGTGTGAGTAATTTTGAAAGGGCCTAGCAATTTAATATTGGAATATTCATTGAAGTTTAAATTTAAAGCAACCAACAATCAAGAAGAATATGAGAAACTAGAGTGGGTTTAAGATTGGCAAAGGAAGTAGATGCTTGGTTGGTGAGAATTGTGAGCGATTCTCAGTTGGTGATCACCCAAGTCAATAGAGAATATGAAATCAAAGAACCAATGTTAATTAAGTATGCCTAGATAATAAGAAGCCTACTCAAAGAATTCATATATGAGCTTACAAGAATTCCAAGTTGGAGAATGATTGAGTAGACACACTTGTTAAACTAGCTAGTGCCAAAGCAGTAGTTAATAATTGAACAATAATACAAGAGACTCTACAAGCTTTTTGTATGGAAGAAATTATGTGTATGGAGAAAAATGAAAGTTGGATGACACTAGTCATATCCTCTATGAAGGATGGATGCTTACCAAATGATAAGAAAGAGACCACGAAAGTTGAGCGAAGAGCATCTTATTTCTTTTTAGAGAGCAAGCAATTGTACAAAAGAAACTTCACCCTCCTATCCTTAAAATGCTTGCAGTTAGATAAAGTTAAATATGTCTTAAGAGAAATTCATAAATAAATACACAAAATTCACTTAGCAGGCACAACCATAGCTTTAAAAGTCAAATGATTGGGGTATTACTGGCCCAAAATGAAGAAATAAGCACTTAAGCTGGTGCAAAATTGTGAGAAGTGTTGGAATTTCGCCAAGGTTCAAAGATAACTGGTGATAATCTTAATGCCTATAATCTCTCCATGGCCATTAGACCAATAGGGAATCCATCTTTTGGGATCTTTTCCAATTGCTTTTGGTCAATTAAAGTATGTGATGGTAGAGGTTAATTACTTCACAAAATAGGTTGAGGTAGAACCCTTTGTAGCCTTAACTTCAAACAATTTACAGAAATTCGTATGAAATTTATCATTTACAAGTGAAATTTCTTTATAATATTTCATCACGATAATTATAGTTGACTAGTGGTTCCTTGCAGTAATTGTATCTGATAATGGGAAGTATCTCACTAGCGATAGCTTTAAAGAATTTTGCTAAAGATACAATTGATTGATATAACACTATTATTAATTAAATGAACATCTCACTTATTTTTTATGATAAAGGTTAGGGATCAAGCCAAAGTTCATATTTGTCGAACATCCCAAACTAATGGGTAAGCAAAATTGGCAAATAGAGTTATCCTAAAAAGGTTGAAGAAGAGATTGGACGAAGCTAAAGGAAAGTGGGTGGAGGAGCTCTAAATGCTTTGTGGTCTTACAGAACCACCCCATATTTCGCTACAAAAGAAACTCTATTCATGCTCCCCTATGGGTTTGAAGCTATGCTTCTCGTTAAATTAGGACAATACAATGATTAGAGAAAGTATTATAAACGAAAAGAAAATAAAGAAAAGAGAATATAAAAGCTTAACATATTGATAGGCCAGGGACATGGCTTATCTTCATAATAAGCAATACGAAGGAAAGATAACTAAAGTTGCTAACAATAAGGTCAAGAGAAAAGAGTTCTCAAGAGGAATACTGTTCTTTTAGTGAGTAGATAGACTATGGAAAGCACAATCGAAAGGAAAGTTATTAGAGGCATAGAAAGGCCCTTAAGAGTAAAAGAAAGCTTGTTAAACAGTGCACATCACCTTCAGATGATCGAAGGAAAGCCCATTACTCGCACTTGAAATGCAACACATCTTAGGGCCTACCACGTGCAAATCTAAAACTAGTCGATTGACAAGCTATGTAAATAAATGTAATATCTCAAGAAAAAAAAAAGATAAGAGAGAAGTGATTGAGAGACCAAAGTGAAGAATCTTTAAATTTTCATTAGGGCCGAATTGTAATTTCAAAAGGACCTATTTGAAGTCGATGAAAAATCATCAGGTTAAATTACAATTTTCCCCATTTGGCCGTCTATATAAAATTTTCAGTTGAGATATTTTCTCAGCAATTCCATTTGTCCCAAAGCTTCCACTGTCTTCTTCTTCCTTCGATTTTGACGTCTTCCTCCCTAACCGATGAGCTCTTTTCTCTGGCATTCTCTGGCACCATCTCTGGCATTCCTTCCTCCTTAGATCGAACCAATAGCATCTCCTTGGTTTCTAGACTTCCAGCAGGGTTGGCCATCGTGATCTTTAGCTCACAGCTTTCTAGCGACCTTCTTCTTCCTCCAGCTAGCTCTCAGTCATTCTCCCTTGTCCTCTGATTCTGTTTTCTTTTTTTTTTTTCTGGTGTGTGTAGCCTTCTAGTCCGAAGCTCCTGTTTGGCTGCTACTCTGGTCAGCTAGCAGCTTTTTCAGCTTGCTAATGAAGCTTCTGCCGGCGACGAGCTGGTCATCAGTACTTCAGACCCCAGTAAGTAATCCTAGAATAAAAGATTTATTCTCTAGTAGTCCTATAGCTAGTTTGCAAGAATTTTCCCTTGAAACCCTTACTGTGCTAATTGAAAGAAATCTAAAATTCTCTTGTTGTTTTGCTTTAGTAGAGTTCCTATCAAAAGATTAAGCATATTGATGCTTGCTTTTGGGAGTTTCAGCTAATTTAGATTTCTAAGGATTTTCAAAGGTGAGTGGACAATCCTCCTCACTTATTAATCTCATGTATAACTATGAAATAATTTCATTTTATAAAATGTATAAATCATTTTAAACAATGGAATTTTCTATATATATTAATCTGGTCTTACAAGTATTTTTTTTATATAGGCTGTATGTATTCATGAAATGGTTAGACATGCTAAAATTATGCATTTTCATATTGATTTTAATTATGGGAAATGATAATGCCATTTTTGTATGTGATGTATGAACATGAAAGCACTTTAGCTAGCTCATATATTTCTATATATGTTGCTTACCTGAATAATAATTTCTTGCTACATAATGTTTAAAATGTTGATTTAAAATTTTGGATCCATTGGTAATTCCCTAGGAACCCTCAAGTGCACTTGTGAATAATATATGTGCTGGAGGAATAATGTTGGGGAGATATGTTTGGGTGTAATAAGGCAGGACAGAGATATGTACTACATTTGATATGATATTATTAAGCTGATTGCCTATAGGAAATTACTTTTGGATCCTAATGGTTAATGGATAAAATAGTTATTACAAATATCTTATTATTTTGAGATCATAGTTGTTTATTTCATTATATCAAATATTATGATTTCAATTACTTGATTTCCATGTCGGAATATGGTTTTCATATGTAAATTAAGATTATATCTGCAAAACAGGTAAGCATATCCCCATGGTTATATTTCATATTTGTATATATATATATATATTTATTTATTTATACTTTCGAACATGATTTTTAAATGGGATTTTTTAGGTGATCATAAGATTGTTTGCTCACTGAGTTTCTATGAAACTCACTTTTCTCTTTCCTATTTTTCAAAGCCCTAAGATTTTCCCTCCATCCCTCCATCTCGTTCAGATTTAGGATTTGCTCCTTGAGTAAGTAGATCACTTCTGCGGAGCTTATAGGTATACATATGGTGGAGCTGATGGCAATTGTTAGGATGCATTGTATATATATATATATATATATATGTTGTCCGGCTGCCTAGTAGGATGGGAATAGTTTAGCCTAGGCCACTGTTTTATTTATGGTTTGTGTTGTACAGGATACATTGGGCATGTAGCCCTTTTTGTATGGATGTAGGTCTTCTACCCAGGTGTAGGAAAAATAGGAAAAATTTTGTCAAATTTTCAGTAGAATTATTTGTAAATGTTAAAACATGCATTTAATAAATTATAAATATTTGATAAATTTTGTATTGTTAGGCTTGTAGAAGGTTTTCTACCAACGACCTCCTATGCTGGTCCCGTTTCATAGGTTGGGGCATGACAATAAAGTGAAACGAAATGAAAAAATGATTGAGTAGTCCCTTGATACTTAAAGCTCGACTAGTTCCCTAGCATTTAATTCCTGAGTAGTCCCTCAACATTCAAAACCCAAGTAGATCATCAGCACTTTAAGCCTAAGTAGCCCTCCGGCACTTCAAGATTGAGCAATTTCTTGATACTTAAGCAAAAATACTTAATAATAATGTAGTTAACATGAAAGAAAACAAAGCTAGCTCAAAACTAAATGACCAATTAGAGATAAAAAATAGTTAACTTATTTGACTATTTTAAGACTGGGCAATCCCTTAGCACTATGAAAAAATCTGAGTAGTTCCTTGATGTTCAATCAAAGCACACAAATTAAGAAAAAAAACCACAAGTAACATGTGAAATGTTTAATCCGTTGGAGATCTAGACAATCGACTTGTTCAATCATTTAAAGCCTAAGTAGTCCTTGGACATTTCAAGTCCTAATAGTCCCTTGGCATCATGAAAAACTGAACAATCCATTAGATGTTGAAAGTGATAAAAAGGCAAGATAATGTAAGAAAATGATCGACCCTTTGGAGGTAGACAATAAAGCTAATAGCCTTGTTGGAAGCCAAAAAAGCAAGGTAAAGGAAAAGATATAAAGTCAAATGAATAAGAAAGCAGCATCCATTACATTCAAATAGGCAAAAAAACAACCAAAATATCCCAAAAAGTACAAAGTATTTAAAGAAAAATACAAGTATTCAGGCTTAACTAAGATTCTTCAAAATATTTTCAAGGAACATGTCCCATCAATCTCCAAGAGGTGGAGTAGCAAGTCAAGATTAAAATACTTAATTTACATATTAATTTGTGTTGATCGAAGCCAAACTAATACACAAGATAACTAAGAAGTTTCACCTTGGAGATTATTTCCCCCAATGCTTTTTCTTTAGCACCATAAGCATCCTTGTCTTCAACTTAACCTTTCTACTCAGTCATGATCTCTAACTTAACCAATTTTTTCTTTTCAACCACTATCATATCTTTCTCCTTAACCAACTCAGAAATGTGGTTAGTTAGATCTTGAATGAGATTATCCTAGTAGACAATTTTGTAGACTTGGCTTCTAGCTCTTTCTTCAAGCTTTCTAGGGTGCTCAAATCACCCTTAAAGCGCTCATTCTCAGCCCAATCGAGGGCCAAGGCCATTGACAAAATGGAGGCCGTTGATTAAAGAATTTGTGCATAAAAGGACTTGTTCAGCTTGATAGGGTTATAGTCCTTTATGAATGCCTCATTCTCATTCTGGTCAGCTAGAGTAAGTAATTGGCCCCTTAGGAGGGAAATATAGTCCATTTTTATACCATAGGTTGTCTATGGTATCAAATCAACATTAGTCCCTTCCAATGCATCGATCGACATAAGCTCCAACCAAGCCCTAAGCTTTAGTTTTTTTTGAGGAAGTGGCAGAGACATCAAAAGCCAAGCTAGTCGCCTTATTCATAGAATCATCACTCAAACTACAGGTGCGCTTCTAGGAAGGAAAAGTCTTGAAGTGCCTAGGGGACGTTTTAGAATACTTTGAAATGTTCGAGCACTAGTAGCCTCTGAGCTTGGCTTCAAAGTAGCATCAATCTGTGCAACCGATGGAATGATTAGCTCTAGTTAGGCCAAAGGATAAGCCCATATTTCTTCAAGTTTTTGGGGGTTCTTTTTGAGTGATGAATTTCAAAGACTTTGTTGTTAAGCTAAGAATTTAACAAGGAGAAAGCACAAGTTAGCAAACATAAAGATAATTAAAGAAGCAACAAGAAAAAGAAACATACAAAGAATATCTTAAGTGTTGAATGGATCCAGTGCCAAAAGCTGGAAGATTAAGTCTTGCTTGGTGGATGGGTGATCCTTAAATGGACGATTTTTAGGTTGTCAAGCAGACAATGACCATTTCATGAGATAAGTTGCTTGTCCCTATGAAGAAAGTAGGGGTGCAATCCCTTAAAAGTGTAAACCTTGAAAAAAGAGTTCTTCTAGGTTTAAACACTAGTGAGCATGTTTGAAAAAATCACACGGTCTAGCCATTAGGTAAAGTAAACCTAATCCCCAAGCTTTTGTTAGGAATAAGTGAAAGAAATAGGAAAGTATTCACATTAGGATCTTGATGTATTCAAATGCATGATACTTTGAAGCAAACAAGGAAAGTCTAAGCATTCCAGGTGAGCTGAGAAGGGCAAATGTTGAGTTTTCAAAGAACATCATACTAGAAAGTGATGAATGATGGTGAAACATGGAGACAACTAACAATATCCCTGTAAAACATAAAGAAAGAAGTTGTATCATAATTGCACAAATGCTCGTTAGCTTTTGTAGGGTAAAAATAGATTCCCTCAATAGACTCGCCAATAATGTGAACCTTCTCTAGCTCCTTTATGGTATCTAGATTTTGCCACTCATGGGAAGGAGGAACTATCTTCACATCCATTTTATGTTGTCCGGAGTTGCATTTATTTGGTATGCCCATTTTTCAAGAGAGCTCGGCCATAATGGTTCGTAAGGGTCTAGTGAAGCAAAAGGTAATATTCTTAGAAGAATACTTTCTAAAGTCTAAAGATGATGAGTTAGAATCAAATGGCAATTCAATAAAGTCGCTTGACCTTTTAGTCATGAAACAAAAAGTTGAAAAGTGTAAGACTCTGCCTTCAAAAAGCAAATGAAAAAAATAAGTTAGGTCGAGCAATGAAAGGGAAATAAGGAAGCAATAAGGCTAGAAGCAGAAAAGACAAAGGGCCGTAGAAATAGAGAGAGAAGAAAGAGAAAATGTGAAAATTTAAGAACAAGAGGTTATTAACAATGAAGCAGGATAAAAAATACCAAAAAATCAAAGAACAGGGCAAGCATGAAGCAACAAAAATTAGCAATTGAGACAACATAATGAAAATCACAAACACAATATGCTCTATAAAGAGATAGTACAGAATCATGAAGTTCAAAGGCAAATCACAAAATACAAAGTGAAAATCATGACAATAAAGGAAGAAAAGTCATATGAAAAAGAAAGGCATTGGAAAATCACCGAGAAAGCCTTAGAATGTTATTAGAACTGAGAAAAAGAGAATAAAAGCACAAAAAAAGGAAAAATGTCACTAGAGGCAAAAATATTTTTTTTTCTCGAAAAGTCACGATGTTATTTAAAGAAGATTATAGGGTTAATCCAATGACTGAGATAAGTAGAGATGGACGGCCTAGATCACGATCCACATAATGACAAGACATTTAAGGTTAGGGCTGTGCCTCGAGAACATAACTATTATGATTAAAGCCTATGATAACTATTCACTAACTCACACAAGACAGGTGAGAGATTTTATATGATGAGCAATGGCATTCGAAAGCAAGGAAACAAATGACATAACCTAAAATGAATGTCTATTAGACTGTGGTTAGTCAACTGACCTAACAGACAAATCAATTTGTCTAAGTCCGTAACAAACAAATCATCTAAAGTAAAGCCATAGTCGAACGACTAGGCTATAGGCTATAGCATGATACGCAAGCCAAACCCCACAACGAGAGTGAGTCATTCAAAAGTAACAATCCAAAATTGTGCAGCAACATAATTGAACAACAAGGCTTCAAATCGATAGCAAGTCAACCGACTTAATCAAAGTATAACAATTAGACCTATGTTTGGCAAAGTAGTCCACTAACTATCCATAACAAACCATACACTCAATACCATACAAGAATGGCATGACTACTCCTCAATTATACAAGGTGATAATCTTGCACATGCTAATAACCTTGTTAATGGTAAGGATGCTAAACGGGTCGGCCCGTGCCGATCCCGTTTAGGCCCGTATTTAAACAGGCTGACTATAGCTTAGTTCAGCCCACAAAAAATGCGGGCCTAGTAGGCTTGAGGCTAATTTAACACCCTAAAGGTGCTAAATTGGTCAATCCGCACGGGCCCGTATTTAAACAGGTTGACTAGAGCCTGGTCCAGCCTATAAAAAAATACGGGCCAGCCCACTAGACTTGCGGGCCAGAGGCCCGTTTAGTACCCCTAGTTAATGGGTTTTCTATGTAAGCAAAGCTCACGAGAGAAGGTGGTTGGTCTGCTTGTATACATACTGTATTGTTTTCTTTGGTGAACGAGAGATTACACAGCATGCGTTGTGGGTAGGCATAACGCGTGAGAATTATTACCACATGAGGATGGAGGAAATTTTGCTCGGGGCAAAAATACATGTACAAAATATTATTTATACAAATTTATTCTATCATGCATGTGAAGAATAAGTGATATTGGTATTTTCTCTTTAAAATTTTCATATGCAATGATATTTTTAAAATAATAAGAAAAATATAAATTTATATTTATATTTTTTTATCAATAAAATGATGAGAAAAGATGATTATAAATTTAAATTAAATAATATAAAATATTTTAAATATTTTATGATAAAAATATGTTTTAATTAAACTCAAACGATTGAAAAACATCACACTTACATTAAAATTTAATTTTTTTATCAATTATGTTTTAACTATTTAAATTTAAGCAAAGCTTATTTCTTATTCTAAATATTTAAAGTATCTCACATTGATAAATTTGTCAGAATAGTCATTATTTTTTTATGAAAATTTTAAATTTAAATTTAAGTGTAAATTTTTTTTAAGTTTTAAAGATGTTTGAATAAACTTTAAAATTAAAGAAAAAATTCATATAATTTTGTCAAATCTGAGGAGAAATTAAAATATTTTTCTAAAAAAATTAATTGTATAATACAACACTGTTAATCTAACATTCTACTAAATTAGGAGAGGACCTGTATAAGGAGCGAACTCTCATGTACAATAGACACCACGAATAGAGTTAAAATAAATGGCAATTTTTATAGTAATATTTTTGAAAAGGGGAATTTGAAAAAGACAAAGACAAAGACAAAGATGGTGATGGATAAGAATTATTTGATGATGAAATAAGAGTTAGGGATTTGTGTGCAACAACACAGCAGAAGCCACGTGATATGATGTTGGCTTTGGCTTCAAAGTCAGTTTACCCTAAACCAATTATAGACATTTCTACTACAATCATCCATTGGTGCTTTCCCAATCCAAATAATCTGTTTTTGTTAAGTAAAGATAGAAAAAAAATGTCAAACCAACCTGATTAGAAGGAACAAATGAGGTGTCTAAAGATGCATAGAGAGGGGTCAAATAGCCAAATGCCTCCTTAATTATTAGGTCATGCAATGCCATAATATTATATTCAGTTAGCTTAATGAACAAATGAAAACGCGGGGCATCTTGCATTCTGCATGCACCCAAAGCTAATTCACACTACCCTCACCTCTTTCTTTCTTTTACATTGCCCACTTTTCATGTAACAATCTCAAATTTTAAATGCATTTACATCACTCATCCCTTTTTCTTTTGGTGCTATAAAAATTGGAGATGTCAAAAAAAGGATTGAGAGGTAAATTGGTCCCTTTCTTAATATTGGGGTTGATGGTTAAATTTGATACTACCACACAAAACAGGATGAAATTTTTGAGTGAATGTGGTGAGATTGTCTGTGATGTATAGAGAGAGTTGTTAGGTGGGGTCACATGTAGAAGAAAAAAATGATTTGAATTAATAATATGGAGACTCAAAATAAAGAGTTGAAAATGGAGAAATTTTGTAAAGTGAGAGGAAAAAAAATAAAAAAAAAAGCAAAATGAATTTACAAAGAAGAAAACAATACAAATAGAGACGCATGACATTCCTACAACCGTACGGCATAAGACGAGACCTCAAAGAAACCAACTTCTGCTAAACTGCTACCATCCCGTATCACTGTATTAAATTGCAAAAGTAGCCTTTTAAGGTGTGCACATGGTTTTTAATTGTAATAAGTGTATTTTACTTATGTAGTAAATTAATTAAAAACTAGCATATCACTAAATAAAAGAGAAAAAAATGAATTAACCTACAATAAAAAAAATAGTGTACCTCTCCTTTAATTGATTCAGTATATACAGTTAAATACACTTATGTTCTATTTGATTAGATGAAATAAAATGAAAATAAGAATGTTATGTAATAGAATGACTATTTCATAATTATGTTTGGTACAACATGATATTGTAAGAATGAAATAGAAAGATACAATTAATTATAATAATATCTTTACAATAAAAAATAATAGAATATTTATTTAAAAGTAATGAAAAGCATGCAAGATTTTAATTCCTCAAGTTATATATCAATCATATAAGTGATATTGCAATGTCAACAAAATAATAATTATAATATGTAATATAAATGGGCATTTGGTTGGAGAATTTTAGGAGATTGGTAATGAAATAAAAAAATTAACTCTTACTAAGTGTTTGGTTTACATGTAATAAAATATATTATTGTTACTTAATTTTAATAGAGTCCCCCCATTTGAAACCCTTCCCCTATTTAAAGTTTTAAATTATGTTATTCACCACAAAAAAAAAAAGAGCACTCCTCTCTTATTCCTTTTCTCATTTTGTGAAATTCTCATCATCTACTACCATTAATTATCACTCATTACCACCTTCCATAATCGATACCACTACTTTTGTTGATGACCATCCCCTATCACCACCTTTCACTATGGACCACTATCTAATATTGTTTACAACTGCTAACCACTGTCCACTACTATTATTATTATTAACCACTATCCACTATTATTTATCACTGTTGACTAACCATTACCTATCACCATTGACTATCGCCCACTATCACTTATTATCATTGACCATCAGCCATTATTATCTACTATTATTAACCACTATTCATCACCACTTATCACTATTGATCATTGCTTATCCCCATTTACAATCATTGACCTCCACCACCACTATATTTTCCTGTTAACCATCATTCATTACCATTACCATCATCATCTAGTACTTGTCGTTGTTGACCACTGCCCTCAATCACTTATTATTATGATTACCCGCTCATTACCACCTATTGGCATCGACCACTACCCACCATCATCTACCATTGTTGACCATCATCTATTATCACCTATTACCTTTAACCCTACCCACCACCATATATTGCGGTTGACCACTGCTTAGCACCATATTTTGTTATTAACCACTACCTACCATTGATCACTACCTGCTATCGTTGGCCACCACCCACAATCATTTATCGTAATGAACCACTTGCTTATCACTACTTATTATCGTTGACCACTGCCCACCATTACCTTTTACATTTGACCACCACTAACCACTATCTATCATTGTTGGCCATCGCCCACTAACACCTACTGCCGTTTACCACTATCCAACCAAATAATAAGAAAGGAAATCATAAACAGTGTGATTCCATTTCCTAGCAAAACCAAACAAAGTAACAATTACTATTATCCTTACTCCTCTTTAGGGATGACAACGGGTCATATTAGGGTGGGTATGTCAATATCCATACTCGTACTTGTCAAAAAATTTCATACTCATACCCTACTTGTACTCGCAAACATTATAGCGAGTTCGGGTACAAGTTTGTACTGCGGGTATAGGTGTACCCAGGGGTATATCCACCAGAATTAAAAAAAATATATTTCTAAATTATAGTTTGACCCTATGGACTTTTCACTGACTTCAAATAGGTCCTTATTAAAAATATAAAATTATGTTATGACCTCAGTGAAAAATATTGAAATTCCACTTCAGTCCCTCAGCCAATATTTTTATTTTATTTTTTTTAGGTATTACATACATTAAAAAAAATTATTTAAATAGGTAAACGGGTTCAGGTATAGATATTTTCTCATACCCGTACCTGTTATGGGTATGATTTTCATACTCATACCCGCTCGTGAATACTTTTTCTCATACCTATACTCGTCCCATCACACGCGAATATCTTGCCATCCTTACTCCTCCTTATTTGATCCCTTTCTTTTTCTATTTTTGTTAGTTGAACCAAACAACCCCTTAAGGTTTTCTTTTTTTTTTTTTGAGGGAAAATGATCTTGTTTTCCTAACCTTTTTTATATTTGAAGTCAATAAAAAGTTGGTTAATAAAATATAATTATGTATTTAGGATTTGGATCCCTTTAATTTCTTTAGGAAATTAAAGGAATAAATTTAAGAGAGATAAGACCCAATTTCTCATTATACGATACTTTTTTTTTTTACAAGAACCAACTATTTTAATATAAAAAAATTTCTGTATCTATTTCTTATTTAAATTTACACTCTCAATCTCTCAAAAGAAAATAAGGGGATCCATATCTATGTATTTAGGAGAAAATTGTTACCCTTTTGATTAAAAGGAATTACCTTTTCAAATCTTCTTATATTACATAGTTTTACTTCTTCTCTTTTTATTTTCCTTCATTCTCTCTCCATCCTCTCTCTTCTATCTTTTTCTCTCTATCCTTGCTCTACATTTCTTCCTTCTCCCTCTATTTATCTCTCTCTTAACTTTTCTCTTTACAACACACATATTCTCTCTTCTCACATATTCTCTTTTCTCACCCTTCTTTCTCTTTATCTTTTCTTTTTTCCCTATCTCATTTTTTTTTCTTTCCCTCCTCTCTTCCTTTGGTGTCCTTCAATTTCCTCTTCTTTGAATATTGGCTTTAATTAATTCAAAATAAATTTAACTTTTGGTTTTTACTAATAAAAATTTGTTATCTCCTACCATAAAACTATTATAACAACAAAATGATTATTGTGTGGCTAACTTTAAAAATAAAATTTGTATGTATAACAATATTTTTTAATAAAAGCAAATGGTTTACCTTTATACATCAAATAAAAGAAAGTGTTTTCTTTTTATTTTGTCTAAATAACATAAAATCAATTCATTTTCTAAAAATGTATTTTTTTAAAAAAATATTTTGCATAAAATTCAATTTTTTGTCAAAACAAACAAACCCTTTGTATCCCATAAGCCATATTCAAAATGTCAAACCCTAAATTACTGCCATTATCCTCAATTTTAGTACTTTTTTATTTCTTTGTAGCTCACCTAGGGATGACAACGGATTAGATTCAGGTGAATATAGCAATATCCATACTCGTACTCGTCAGAAAATTTCATACCCATACCCTACTTGTATCTATGAATACTGTAGCAAGTTTGGGTATGGGTGTACCCACGGGTATACCAGCTAAAATTAAATTTTTTTTTTCTAAATTACAGTTTAACCTCATGAACTTTTCACTGACTTCAAATAGGTCATTATTAAAAATATAAAATTATGTTATGGCCCCAACAAAAAATATTGAAATTTCATTTTAGTTCCTCAGCCAATATTTTTATTTTTATTTTTATTTTTATTTTAGGTATTACATACACTACTCAAAACGATGTCGTTTTGAGTAGTGTTTATATAAATTTTTTTTTTAAACAGGTAAACAGGTTGGGGTATGGATATTTTCTCATACTTATACTCTACCCGTATCAGTTATGGGTATAATTTTTTATACCCATACCCATCCACAAATACTTTTTTTCATACACATACCCGCCCATTATAGGTGGATATCACGGATAAATGGGTACGCAAGTAAAATTACCATCCCTAACCCCATCACCACAACCATAACATCCTCTCTTTCCGAATGTGGATTCCCTCAATTTTTTTTTTTGAAAAAGTGAGGAAATAAATTTAGAAAAAATAATACACAACCTCTTATTTGGGATCCTATAATTTTTTTAATAGGATTGACCATTTTAATACAAATTTTTTTTATTTATCTTTCTCCTAAATATATATCGTTAATTTCATAATCTATATCCTTTTTTTCTCATCATGCTCTATAGATATTTTTTTAATACAAGATATATAAATTAATTTTAAATGGCTCAGAATCAATTCTAATTTTCATAATTAATTTCATTTATATATTTAACAACTTGAGCTAAAATTTGAAATCTCGAAATTATGATTATAAGTTTCATGTAATAATTTTTGCTTTTAGTGTGATTTTAGTTTTTCATATAAGATTCTTTTAAATCACAATACTCATAGTAAAATTAATTTTTAAATATAAAAAAATTCATTAAGAATCAATTATTTTATCAAATCATTTTATTTTATCTTTTATGATAATAGGAGTGGTCAATTCATTCATATAATGATATAAAATTGAACTAGAATGAAAAGAAAAGTAAAACTTTATGAAAAGGATAAAATGTTATAGGAGGTCACTTAAATCAGAAGTTATCAGCTTTTAGCAAATCATTTTAATTTTCCCCCAACCCACCTTAAAATTGGTGTACGCTTAGGTTTCATACGCAAACCTCCACAATTTTTTGTTTAGTCAGATGCATACCGTAAATCCAATCAAGCGCTGGATTAATCCTTGTGCCGAAAAAGATTTTATTTGATTTTTAAATAAATTTTTTAAATAATATTTGAATTTAAATTTAAAGAAAAATTTATTTTATTTTATTTATAATTCTTATTTTAATTATACTTATAACATTATAAAATATATTAAATTTATTAAAAATTTACTGTAATTCATTTCATTTAACATAAAATATATATTATATTTAATAATTAAAATTATCCATTATGCACCACTAGAAAATTAACGTAGATGTGCACCACTTATTTAATGGTCCAGATGTTTTCAACCTATCTACCCTGACTTTCTTTTATTTGCTTTGGCTATGAAAAGTGATTTTGGAGTAGAAATTATTGAGTAAAAAAGGTATACCATCACCAAAGACTGGCTTGGCTGCATTGTGAGCTTCCTGATAATTCCAGGAAAACATCATCGTGTTTATCATCAACTTATTCATCAACATCATCACGTCCACCAACTAAAGGCAAAAAATTCAAAACTACATAACGCCGGCGACGGAGTGTTCCATTCCCACTAATCTCATCCATCCATTTCTGATCCCTTTCTGCCCTCTCCACGAATGCCGTCAACATCAATGCCTAAAATTTCTGAACTTCCCAATTAATAAATAGAAAAACAATGGATAGTGTGACAATAGCGTGATGGTGGCTGTGGTTGCGCCGATACCAGTGTCACAACCACCGCCGAATAGTGTGACAGCTGCGCTTCCGCTTCAGCCAAGGAGTAATGACGGTGGGAGGGAGGATTGTTGGAGTGAATGAGCGATGGTGGTGTTGATCGACGCGTGGAGTGAGAGGCATTTAGAGTTGGACGGAGGGAATTTGAGGCAAAAGCATTGGGAGAAAGTGGCAGGTATTGTGAGCAGTAAAGAAGACTACAAAAACGCCAGTCGGATCGATAGGGCGAAGAAATACAATGCGGGGAAGACAAACATCGTTGCAGGTGCCGGAAAATAGCTTACATTGTCAGATAAAGGAAAATCAAGGTCAGGTTCATAAATACCTACGGGCCAGTTGTATTTTGTGGAACATGTTATTTCAAGAAACCTCCGGCTCCACCATTGACTAAGTGGTCCATAATAATTTTTTTAATAATTTTATTTATTATCATATTATTAAAATTTATGTAATTTTTAATATATTTCAAATAAATAATTTATTAAAAAATTAAAATCAATATTTTTAATATTGTTAACTTACCAGTGCACGGGAGAAGTTCGTTCAAACCAGTTAGGATTTATGACGGTAGTTTGTGATATGAAAAGATATCCCTGATTTGAGGGAGCTCTTGTCCTGCTCCTATAAATACAATGGGCCATAAACCCTGCATTCAGTGATAAAAATCTTGACTTCATATTCTCTCTCTCCTTCTCAAAGCATCTGATGCTTCCCTTCTTCTCCCATGACTCGCTGCATTTTCACAAAATCTTCCACCTACTATCTTTGATAATCATGTTTCTTCGGGATCATTTTGTTCTTCTTTCACAGTTCACATCTTCCCTTTCCTAACCCAGTCTCAGATTTGAAGCATTATTATTACTCTCTTTACATTTTCTCTTAGGACCCATTTACTCAGTTCCCTTCTTCAATATATTTATAGAACTCTTGGTCTTTTCAATCAGTGGACCATAATCATGGATGGAAAGCAAGAAAAGAACCTTCAGGAGGGTGCTGATATCGGGTCATCTCTGTCAAATATCATACTATCAGGCGGAAAAAACACCTTGGATTCGATATTCTCTCGGTGCCAGCCCACAAATACCACTACCAACCCTATGTGCTTAGGTTCTTCAGTTTACCTTCGTCAGAGAGAACTTGTGCAAAAGTTCCACCAGAAGAGCCGAGCAAATACCTCTCATGTTGGCACTTCCTTCACAATTCCATCTCTAAATTCTGTACGCAAAACAAGTTCTTTGATGACACTCAATACCAAAAAGCTATTCAGAGGAGTGAGACAGAGGCAGCGGGGAAAATGGGTGGCAGAGATAAGATTGCCTCAGAACAGAATCAGAGTCTGGTTAGGAACTTATGACTCTGCTGAAGCTGCTGCTTATGCTTATGATCGTGCTGCTTATAAGCTTAGAGGTCAATATGCACGTTTGAATTTCCCAAATATCAAGGACCCAACTAAGTTAGGATTTGGAGATTGCAATAGATTGAATGCTTTGAAGAGCTCCGTCGATGCTAAAATTCAAGCTGTATGCCAAAAGGTGAGAACGGACAAAGCTAAAAAGATTTCTGCTGAAAAGCTTAATCTAAATTCTGATACTGGTAAGTCTGATTCTGACACGCACGGTGGTGATTGTGGGAAATGGAAGATGGAATCATTTTCTTGTTCATCATCCTCATCACCATTAATGCTTGATGACAATAATTGGACAATTGGGTTCCTTTCGCCATCCTCTGTCTCAACAGAGCATCACGCGGTGGTAACAGAGAATTCAGAATTCCATGGCTGTTCCTTGGCAAGGATGCCTTCTTTCGATCCCGAGTTAATTTGGGAAGTTCTAGCCAATTAGGAAAATTCAAATTGCTCAATTTGGTTGTCTGAGATTCTTGCTATAATAAGTTGTTAGTTACCCTTTTAGCTTTTCCACTAGTTGAATGGAAATGAATGATAATCTTAGGTCCTTCGGCATTGGTGGTTATGCCCTGATAGCTGTTGGTCATGTTTTGTCCAATTAGTGACAAGTCCTTTAACTATTTGAGTAGGACTCTCTCTCTCTCGTGGTTGTGATATTTAGCCTTGATCTTTGTCTCGGCATTATGAATTCCTATGATCCTATGTTACATCAGTATTGAGTTTCTTGTTTCTTTCTCGCTTTGCTAATAAATTATTCAAATCCGTTACTATAAACTTATTGCCTCCTAATTGATTTTTCTTAATGTCTTCTGATGGAATCCAATTGAGGTTTACATCTAACATAATTCTTCATGAAAGAAGTATGCACGGATTATTTACCAAAAAACACTTGCTGATAAATATTACAGTTTCATGATATCCAAATGGTTGGCTGTTCCAAGATGATTTTCGTAGCCAAGCACGTAAACTGATAGATTAAAATATTACTATTTCAAAGAGTGTTAAACAGGCCTCAAATCCACAGGTTTAATAGATTAATCCATATTTTTTTATAAGCTAGACCAAGAGAAGGACGGCCTGTTTATGCCAGCCTATACAAGTCCGGTTTAATAGATTAATCTATATTTTTTTATAAGCTAGACTAAGAGAAAGACGGCCTGTTTATGTCAGCCTATACAAGTCCACATGAGTGGACGAATTTAACGCTAAATTAATCTTAAACTCACAGACTTAACAGACTAATTTGTATTTTTTTACCGATTGAATCAGGAAAAGAACGATTTTTTAATGTGAATCTAAATGAATGTCCTGTTTAGACTCACATCAGTACAGACTGATCCGTTAAACATTCCTAATTTCAAAGCCTCAAATGACATAATATAGCAGAGGAATTGGTTGCTTGTAATACAAACTAGGCAATTTTTTTCTTTAAATTTAAAAAAGAACCCGATGTCAATGCCTATTATAAATGGAATGAAATCCATGAATAAATTTGCCCTAGAAGCTGGAATAGAGGAGATAAAATTAAATAGGATGAGTTTTCTTTTACTTGGTCAGCAATAATGAAGCCAAGCCATTTTGGATGTCATTTCTGCTACATTACATGGGGTTCCCAATCCCAACTCCCGAAGGTATATCATCTTAAAGAAATATCTTCAATAGAGCATGGCCATGGGATTGGGGCGGTGCCTTTTCTTTCCTAAAGTTAAACAGAGGACGCCTTCTTCACGAGAAGAAGAAAGAAAAGGTTTGCAGATGCCATTCAATTCTAATTGCTGAAAAAGGATAAAGCGTCAAGGTCAACAGCCATAGATTTTATAGACGACGCACGTTTTATCCTTTTGCCCTGACGAGTAGATCCCTTCTGGATCTATCAGTAATGGAATAATTGGGTACTACTACCAAGTTGGGGAATTCTTCATCTGCTGCAATTTTGCACTCTAGGAACTTTCCATTTCGTTCTGCAATATTCATGATTAGCGTGTTTATGCTATTTATGCCTGACTCTATTTTATATATCAAAATTAGCAGCAATAACAACAACGTTAGAAGATCATGCATAAGCAATGCAAAAAACAGCAATGGAGTCATCCCTTACTAGCAATGCAAAATGATCAAATTATTTCAACAGATAACAAATTTTGTTATTAAAGTCTGCATACCATAATCTTTTTGTTTAATGCAGTCTAGCTGGAAATTTGACTAAAACTTGGCACACGCTAGCCAAAAAGAAAAATCATACCTTGCAAGCTTTTAGTAAAGGATGTAAGAATGATGATCTGAAAAAGCCTGATGGCGTTCCCAAGTGAAGTTTTATTCCACTCTGCCATCAAGTAAGCCAGTAAGGCACCAATGTAACTCAAAATACCCAGTTGTAATTAGCATTAGAATGTAAACATTCAACGGACAGGAACCTCTTCCCCCTAACTACTTGTCTGCTTACAGCTAGTTCATGCTAAATTTACCAAAAGGAAACTTCCATTGTCCAAGTATTGAGTTAGCATACCAACACCATAATCAGTTGTCAAATCCTCCTTATTAAGTTCTTCTAAGAGCCACAATTTCACATCAGGATTCACAGAAACATAAGAAATATCCAGAAAATATCAGATTGCAGCATCCCTACAGCAGAAACTTGGCCAAGTACAAGCATAATTTTTATTTGTAATCCTTGAAAAATATAGGTAGCCTCAGTTGAGTCCCTGAATTATTTTTTCAAAAATTTACTCTAATTCTTTTCTCATTTGAAAGTGTCAGAAGAGGGTGGAATTGTCTCTATAATTAATAACCATCCTCGTGAAACTAAGCAGATAACATTTTTTCCTTCCTCCTCTGTTATGCAATCAGCATATAGATCAGAAAATTATCATTATAGAATAAGTTTACCTCTGAAAGGGTTGGTACTACGATCAGATCAAACTCTTCACACTGATTTGGATCAATAGTAGCACAATATGAACTTTCTATTTCCCTGTGTACAGAATATTAGGTAAACATAGTTATTCAGGTATTACAAGCTCAATGACAACTTTAACTGAAGCATTCTACCTTGTAGACATGAAAATAGTCAGCAACAGCAGCTCTCTGCTCATTTGACAACCCGCAATAGTAAAGGTCTATAAATTTGAATCTGTATCTGGACTCTTAATTAATGGAATAAATGAAAAATGACTTTGATTGATCAGCTTCACACCTTCTTGCCTTCATCACAAACCCATCAATGAACACGATGCTGGCCACTATATGCCCAGTGAATATGTTTGAATCCAAAGACATCTGAAACAATAACACACGAAGACTTTATCAAAGCAGCTACGCTAAATGCAGAAGACACTATCTGCCTGACTATGTGGCATGTACATTGCACTATAATGAAGTCAAACACTAACTATCTTGCCCCATGAGCAGTACATTTGATTGCATGGTAAGGTGTGCATTCTATATGCCTCCCATATTAATTTCATATATACATCGAGGTTGTGGTAATAAATTAAGCAGGATGAGAGACCAGAAGTGAACAAAAACTTATGTAAGGTGAACACATGACACGTCAGATGAAATTCAACTTCTGATGGACTGACATAATGAATGCAAGTACTAAGTATTATCCAATGGATGCATTAGGCATTGCTGAATCCACATATTAACCAAGACATGATTCAGGTAAATCAGATTTCTGAATGTACTAGATAGAATGTTGTCCTGAAGATTTAAACAGTAGTCCTATCTCAATGAAGGATCTCCCTGTTCAGCAAAATCACCATCCTGCTATGCTATTAATTGGGAGTTTCACACATATCGGTAAGCATCTGTAATTTAGGAGCATTTTCCCCGAGTTGACCATATCTGTTCTTATTGTACATCATACTAGACCTGCAGTTATCATATCTTTCTATGAAACTCGCGATAACAGTCATTAAAAGATCTGCTGCTCGTGGAGTCTGATACTAAAATTAGGTTTTATGTGTAATGGAAAATAAATGTAAAATTACATATTTCATACTGGCTTCCACAACATCAGATGAGATGCAAAGTATTACCTCTTAAGGCAGTGTCGAGCACTTTGATAGCTATGGTCATTAATGGCCAACCATCCAAGCAAACAATACCACCTGAGCAGTAGTATCTAACATCATCATAATCAGTCATATCCTATAGAAAGATTTTAGCTAAAAAAAAAAAAGGTTAATAAGCAAATAGCAGAATATTTATTAGGGTTTTTAAAGTTGAAAAGCTTACTACATCAAAAATTAGCTCTCTTTCAACTGGAGTAAAAACATTATCACCTTTCTGTGCATAAGCATGTCTTTTAGCAGGCTGCATCACATAAACAGAATAGATAAGGAAACAGACCAGCAGAACATCTCAAGAAAAAACAATTAAATGAAGTTAGATAGGAAGAACATTAAATTAAGAGTGTTGCCCTTGCCTACAGAAGTGCTCTCTCAAAATTCATGTTCAGGTGTGAATTGTGTGGCTGATAAGGCGACTACACACACATGAAGGTGATAAGGTAGAATCAACACTGGGTGATGTTACAATGTTACTTTAAGTCACTAGAAAATACTGCATAAACCATGGCCTCAAAAGTCTGCCGCCAAGTCAAACTGCAAGATCGCAAGGACAGGATGGTTTTCCCCAAATGCTTAGAGTATGGAAAATATGGTAATATCTCACATCCACACTGTAGACAGGTCCGATATCCATCTTAAGTGGACACTTCACTTTGATGGGATTTTCTTGTTCAGCAGCATTGTTGAAAGATTGGACGTACAGAAATACATGTTGTCCAGAATGTATGAGAACTCTCTTCGGCCAAAGTAGGATGGGTCACAACCAGGATGTTTCCCATCTACAAATACTCAAAGAAGTCTACATTACATATAGGAAGAGGATCGGAAAGTCCGCCCAGATTTTTATTCAATGCTTACCATTGCGGAAACATATCCATTTAAACATATCACCATAAGTTGAAATGCTTATATACTACAAGCATAACACGTGTCCTTGCTTCACCCAATAGGAAAGAGTCACTTGTAGGAAATAGTTTTCCTGACGGGAGGCAATCCAACCACAAAAGGTAAGAGAAAGATATGGAGCGTAAGAGCATAAATTATAGGAGTATTTAATATGCCAATTGCCAGAGAAGGCGAATTTGGTGTGAATTATCAAAATGGAAATTTAAAGGTAATACTGAAAAGGAAAAAACTAATGATATAAGGGTGAAACTTACCGTGATAAATTAGGATTAAACTCATCAGAGATGTCGATTTTCACCTTTATTCTGCGTCATTCATTTCGATATTAAATTCTTCTGATGTCATTTCTGTAGTTTTTAAGAACTAGCTGACCGAAATCAGGTGATAAATCTGCGTAGTTCGATAGGAAAATTAAGCAAATTGAGTTCAAAATCAGAAAGAAGGACCCGCTGATGACGAATTGGGCTTCGGAAAGCTCTATTGCTCTGTGAAATCGAATCCATTGCTACTTCTGCTTGCGGAGATTGGGATTCGTCGACTCTCTCAAGAAGGAGAATAGAATTCAAAAAATGGCGGAAATAAGCGCGGTTACGTGAATTTATGGCGGGAAATTGTGAGAAGAGTAAAGGTCACAAAAATTAAGGGCTTGCTGCAGAAGAGAAATTAAAACCGGCCCAGTAGTGATGGCCCATTCCCCTTGTCAGCCCAACTCTAAATTGTTCTTTTCAGATTCTTTGCCCATTTTGGGCAGAAGAAGCACCACTTTACTAATTTACCACCGACGGACTGGAATATGAGTGCGTGAAGTGAAGCCCCTTCTTGTCTGCTTGTCGCATTTGTTTCTTTCCTTGCTTTCGTTAACTCTCCTGCTTAGTTCCTCTCCCCTCCCTCTGGATTCAATTCTTTTTCCCCTCCACGACCTTTTTTTCTTTTCTAAGTACTCACCATCATTTTCTGATAATCCTTGCTTAAAAATACCGAAATCTCCAAAATGTCACAACTCTTGTTCTCAGTTCTTGTGCTTTTCGCCCTCATTGCTAACTTGTTCAGCTCTTGCACTCTTGCCCAACTGCTAACTTGCTCGAATATAGTACCTATGAGATATAGGTATGATCAGATTTCCATAACGGACTTTGGTGGAGTCGGTGACGGACGGACGTTGAACACCAAGGCCTTTCAGGAGGCCATATACCGAATTCAACACCTAAGGAGGCAAGGAGGAACACTTCTTTACATACCTTCTGGCGTATACTTAACTGAGAGCTTTAATCTTACCAGCCATATGACCCTTTACCTTGCCCGAGATGCTGTTATCAAAGCCACACAGGTTCACCATTCTGCTCATATTTTCTTTTTTTTTTTTCTTTTTTTTTTTTTAAAGTGAATTTAATATAGTCACGAGTATACTGGATCAGAGGTGCAAATTTAAAGGTTAAATTGACATTCAGACCAGCGATTTTAAGCAGATTATGTTTTTTGTGTTATCTCTATTTCTTAATTGTGGTAGGTAGTGGTACAGATGTAATGGATTATTATTGAGAGTGTTGGTGGGTCCCAGGCTAAATGGAGGAAAAAAGATGATGGGTGGGGCTGTCTTCATTGCTGCATGTGCATGTGCATGTCATTTATATCAACACCAAATTCTTTGTTAGACAGCTGGATAGCTGCACACTGATGTCGCCTTCTTCGATAATAATAAACTGGAATATTAGTTATCGAGTTAGTATGAAGGATATGGATATGATTCATTTGTTAAATATTTATCTTAAATAAGTTTGAGTATTAGCATTTATAGGCTTTGTTTGTCAATCAATATATACAGAAAATCACTATTTATCAATGACCTAATGGTATTTGTAGATTATGATTTGTTTATATTCTTGTCTGGTTGAAAATTACTCCACCTCCTGAGCGTATGGTGGGCTTATTTCAGTGCTTTTTTCTCTGTTCTTGGAGGCAACCTTTCTCACTAGTCTCCTGTGTATCATTTTAGTTGGAGCCATAACCAAATGCATAATTCGTGGATATTACTTGTGTATGCTGAATTGGAGGAAACTATGCTTTCTGAATATTTTGGATGATGGAATGGTGATACTGCAATACTGTAAGCCTTATAAAGGAACAATACTTAACAACTGATAAAAGCAAATTTGCTTGCTACCGTAAGTTTGAAAAGTCGTGTTTGAGAAATTTTCACTGCCTTAAATATTATTGACCTTTGATCTTTCTGCTGGCGTGTTCTACAAACAGAATTAGTCATCATATTATTACAAGCAATATAGTACATATGTACCAATTTTTTCCTCTTTACCCTTCTCATTATTCATGACTCTTATTTATACAGAAAAAAGCCTGATGGTATGAGTTTCTCAGCTCTGTCTCTTTTCCAACCAACCTTCAATTATGGTGTATCTCTATGATTGACTTAAAATATCAGACGAAGCTTGGCTCTTGATACTGTGTTTTTAACTTCTCTTTTCTTGCTTGACTCCTTAGGATACAGGGAATTGGCCTTTAATTGCAGCCTTGCCATCATATGGAAGGGGAAGAGAGCTCCCTGGAGGAAGATATATGAGTTTTATTCACGGAGATGGTGTTAATGATGTGGTAATTACTGGTGAGTATCAGATCTATAATATTTATTGAGGAAACTCTTCAGCTTTAACTACAGACCTTATTTCTTTGGTCATTCCTGATTGTTGAATATTTCAGTAATAAATAATATAACAGTAAATTATAAGCACCTAATGAAAGAATAAAAAAAATAAAGAAAAATAGCTGCTTGCTGGAAAAGCTTAGTGTTAGGGACCGGACCCAAGAACCGGGTCTGGAAGAACCGGGTCTGGACCAAGGGAAAATCCAATTCCCTGAATTGGATCAGGAA
>JANHAO010003048.1:0-27044 GCA_026873985.1 Saraca asoca | reverse complement strand
ACATTTTTTTATTTATTAATAGTTTAAAATGTTTTCTGTTAACAATAGATCAAATATAAACATTTATCATATAAATTATGCCTACTAACATTTTATATCAATTTAATGTCACAAATCATCAATGTATCAAAACAAATAGGACACACTAATCACATGTGGAATTATGCCAACGCCTTAAATTTTGAAACATGACTAATATAGGTAAGCATTCAGTGGCATCCGTTTACAAGCCTTACATTTATTTTCACAATGCATATTTCCTATTAAGCTTCAAAATGAGCACTAGTAAATTATTATTATTATTTTTTAAAAATAATTGTGATTCTGATTCACTTAACAGAAAAGGTTTTAACAAATTTCAATAAAATTCCATTTGTGTAACCAATTTTCCAATAGTAGAATTTTTCATCAGTTCTTAATTTTTTTAACAAACATTACAATATATAAACATAATGACTCAATGCATGTATACATGAAACTGTTTACTGTCATTTGTTCCTCAAAGCATTGTGTTTTAACTCTCAGCTATGGAAGTCTTTGAAACCACAAACATCTATAACCTAAAACATTTTTATTTAAAAAAAATATAATGAGTTTTAATGAAACCGAATAAGTAAATTATCTACTCTATTTATAGTTCATTACAATACACAATTACACCATCATCAACAGATCCAAAATACAATTTTAATATAATAGTAAAACATGGTTTAACCGAATTCAACAATACAATTATATGGCCCATCTATGTCATGTGCTATCATATGTTCAACCAATTCTATCATCATTAATAAATTGTGCAAATATTGAACAAAACACTTGAATACATCATCTCGTAAGTCAAACAATCTATTCCACTAAAGGTCTTTTTTTTATGGTTATGTAACTTAATCTTATTATTTCTTTGGCTATATGTCCATAGATTCTTTCCTACTTTCATGAAACTCAACATGTCACTTCAAACACCATTTCAATACTATCACCAAAATTACCTTAACTAAACCAAATACAAACATCAATAGTATCTCAACTTGTGTTTCTACATGCCCACTCAGTAACGAAACCCTTATAAGAACAAGTGGGTTATCTATCAACCATGTTAACATATAGCCATTTTCAAGATACCCTTCCTATGTTTCCAAACACTAATTTATTATTCAAAGAGTCATATAAGTTAATCTCTACTAACTGTCAAGCCACTTTCATAATTACAATCTTTAGTCACCAATTTCTTGTATCATCATATTTACTCATTTCGTCTTTTGACTAAGTATACTATACTTCATTCATACTTATTATGGGCACTTTACACATTTGGATACCAAACATAATTTTCATGACTACTATCTAATGGATTCATTAAAACTATCCCAATGCGTACTCTACCTATGATCTTCTATTCATGACTAGACTATCAGTTTAGATGATCATATTTATGGATGGTTCTGTTCAATAATATAGAGAGGCTACCATTTCAAAAATTTTCCTATTAGCAATCAAATAGACCTAATATGGTTTCTAGACATATAAGGAGATTAATACTCTAATAATTCCAATCAACCAACAAGAATGACACTCATTCTTTCATCTCTAAACAAGAGCATTCTATAAATCATTTCGTGATGCCATATAGATATCATCCTTATAACAAGTCATGTGAATGTGAACAATTGTTAGTCAATTGTCAGTTAATTAATCCTCAACTAGGAGGTAGAATAAACATGAACTAGAATAAGCTAGTTTAGCTAAACATAATTTGAAAACCAAACAAATGTAAACAATATTTGGTCTCAAGTCAGTTCACTTTAACGAACAAAACCATTTAAAAATAATAATATAGAAGACATCTAAACATTGTCTAGAAACTAATATCAATTCACTTAGTTTCACAACACCATTTAAAACAAAAACAATATGAATCCCAAATAGAATTCTTCAGTCCAACTAGGACATTCCAATCAAATCAATACACTCACTTCACACGAGACATTCAAAACCAACAATTTCAATTCAAATAAATAAAAATATTCAATTGAATTGGGAGTTGGATCCATGAGCAAGTTTCTTTAGGCAACTTACCACATGGTTTATAAATTCGTATCAAAGCTCCAATCACCTTATCCTTTTAACAAATAGTCTCCTCCTTATCTCTCTAATAGATTTTATGGTCATGTCAATATTCAAATATATATATATATATATGTTTTAAAGAAATATTTTTGGAAGTTCCTTAAAGAAATTGCTCCATGAGTCCAATTTTTAATTCACATACAACTCATCAAGATGCACACATCAATTCAATTCAAATAATCATACTGACATTTAATCATCTAGCCAACTCAATACACAAACAACCATTTCCTCATTCAAGAGGCCACTTGCACTTTTAAAATTTCTATTTGTTGGTTTATTCAAGAATCTATCAAGGATCCGCATCAGTTAATTCACAAACTTATTTGCTTAATTTACAACACAATCAATGCAATGACAATATCCTATCAATCAGTCATTCAATTACTCATTCATTTCTGACTCATAAATCAATTAAAACAATAATAACATTTTACCACTTAATCATCCACTACCAATGCACTATCTTAGCAAGTAGCATTTTCAATAACATAACAAAGAAAACCCTCAAGACTTAAGTGAACTAACAACAATTGAGTTTGTGAGTCCAGCCATGCAATCATCACAATTTGGTAGAAGAAGATCTAGACAACAACTTATAACATATCAAAACATTCTAACATTTTTTTTCTTTTTCCAGGGCTCACAATTTAAATCACCCTTTTTGCATTGATCCTTTGATCATGCTCGCAGAATCAGGATAGTATTTATAACTTGTGATTCAAATAAAAAATTTAACTAATTTATGTGATTTGAATTGATCTCTTTTTTTTATTTTGATTGTGATTCTGATCATGTGCAATTCTAAACTTCCTAAAAATTTGTAATTTTGGACAAGCAGACTTGTATTTTGAACTAAAATCTCTTGATTTGAATCAAAACCTTCACATATGACTTTCATGATCCTAATCATGATTTTGCTTGATCCTCAAATTTCTAGGCTCACAATTATGCTTGCAATCATAATCGCACGTCCATATTCATACATTTCCTTAGTACAATCACACATTCTTACATAGCAAACTCTTATTTCCTTGTCCCAACTCCTTGTATACATATTATAGGTCTAGTATACCCATCAATCAATCTCAACTAGCCAACTTATGAGTTAAATTAATTTGGTTTACCATAGATCATAAGAAAACTAGACATTCCCCAAATATGAAGAGAGAGTGAGTGATTTATTCACCTTAGACAATTTCTTAGATAGAAATCCATTCTTCCAAGTATGAAAGCAAGCCATATCACCTCAATTCTTCCATCAAGTGATTAAGGATAGTTGAAAACAACTTTTTTCAAGAAGTTCATATATTTAGGAAAATAAAGGCTAGGGTTTTATGGGTATTATCTTGATTCACCAAGAAAACTATGAAGAAAGTTGAAATTGAAGCTACAAATACACTTACTACCTTCACAAAAGGAGCAAAAGGCTCCAAAGGAGTTGCAACAACACTTAGGCCGAAGCTGGTTTCTGGTCAGACACAGGGTAGTAGCACTCTAGTTGTTGCCGTTAAGTACAAGCTTTTCCACTAGGCATCATAACAACTCACTAATTGGTGGAGGAGTTGAAAGGCTTAGAACCATTGCTACAGCTACTTCGATCTCAGTTGGCATACTACTCACCTGAAGGGAAGGAGAAGAAGATTGAAGGAGAAGAAGGTGGTTGGAACTTTTGGGAGAGGAGGAGGACAAATGAGAAAAATAACCCCTTGTCCCCATTTATATATATATATATATATATATTATCTTAAAACCAACAACACACTAAATAGAGACATAAATTACTCCAAAGCAATTTGATTTTATTTGAGGTAAGCAACTTTAAATATTTTCAATATAAATATATATAGATATAGACACACACACACACACTTAGTAACAGTTGAGTTACAAACCTTATCATTATTTATTTAGTATTTAAAAATAGAACATATAGACAATCATCAATAGGAAATAATTTACTATTTAAAATAGTCTTTAACAAATTTCTAATTTATTTACATATTATTGAATAAATCTCAAAGATAAAGAAACACTCTAAAAACACCATCACTGATTTTTGAGATCCACTTAATAGGACTAAAAAATAAGATTTTCATTTTATAACTAAATAAATCAAATAATCCATTTAGTATTTGAAAATTAAGGTACCTTTATTAAAAAGAACATGTACAGTTCGTATTAATATTATGGAGATTACTCAATTGAGATTTTAAGACATTACAAATTATTTTTACCCATATTGTAATATTTGAGAATTTCTATATTATTACTTATTATTTTTTAACAAGTAAAGAAGCACTTTTTAAATTTTAACACTCAGTGCAAAAGACTGGGCTATACTTGGCAGCTCATGCCCAACGCGCTCAGTTGATAGCCCAAACGTATTTTCGCCTTAGACAACAAAGAACATAAAAGATAGATGAAAAAACTGTTCTCAGAAAACAATTTTCTCTCAAATAAACTGATGCCTTTTCCTCTTTGTCTCTTTTTATGTCTCTCAATCCTAAACAAAATTGAATTTTTGTTGTAGCGCTTCAATATACAAAAAATTTATATCAGCATGTATTCTTATAAATTTTGTTAATTTTTTTTTTATAATTTTAAAAGTTTGTTGATTAAAAGCTATAATTTTTTATATGAAAATGAAAAAATTTTAAAAATATTTTTGATGTAATTTTGGAAAATGAAATATTAAGCAGTGGAGTTGCAAAGCATTCATAATATTTAGAACTAACGTTTTGATTTAGAAACCAAAGAAAAGGAGAGAAAGCCCAGCACGTCTTCTAGCATACCTTGTTGACATTGAGTGAAATAACCCAAGCATTTATCCTTAAAGATTATGATATTTTCTGTGAAACAGAGATGTCTACTGTGGGAATTTTAATGGGGTTAAATATTAATTTTATTGATTTTTAGAAAGAGTTTTAAGTCATTTAATATAGAGAAATTCAAGATATATCGGTGAATTTTTTTTAATTGGAAAAAAATTTTCTGATAAATTTTTTTGATGAAATTTTGGCAAAAAAAAAAAGGATTTTCAAAAAAGATTATTTTTCTCCTTTATCCTTCAAAAAACCTATCAGAATATATACAATTTTTTAAAATAATCTCCATTAGTTAATTTGCCAAAGGGTTCCATAAAAAATTATTTTCTAATTCTAATCTCTAAACATACGAATGGTTATTAATATATACAATTAATCAAATAATCTATAAATTATATTATTCAAATCAAATGATGTATAAAACATATTATTCAAATCAAATACATATAAATATTACTACATTCTAAGATCGGAAATGAACTTATCAATCTTCTGATCCTAAATAACATCCTATTACTACTACAAATCAGTGGGTCATCCAGTACCTTTGGCCATATATGGCATCATCCATCTACTAGCTGTCGATATATGTGATAATGATGCTCCAGTTAATGGTGATTGAATTGACTACAATGATGACTGTAGTGGTGGCGGATACATGTAAGTGTGGAGAGGGGGTGGTAATAACCATACACAAGGGCTATTGATAGCCATATAGATGAGGAGGAGGTGTAGGAGGTAGTGGCTACTGGCTTTGTTGCTATTGCTAAGTTTGCAGAAGTTGCTTCATTCAAGAGTAAATGGCTTGTATCTGTTATTGCATCTCAATAGTAGTGCTTGTGAGCCATTACATCATAATAGGTGAAATGCTCTTAGAGTGAGATGCAGCGGCTGATGTAGCCATCTTTATGGTAAACTCAAACTCTAACTCGTAGATTCGTCCTTTCTTCATCCCTCCCACGTTATCCATCCATAGACCAAGGTTAGGTGGTCGGGCCATCTCACCAATCGTTTCCTTGGTGTCCTTAATGCCTCCCCACGCCCGGGTTTGTGCCAAGTCCTCCTTTCTTTTGTTAAAGTTATCTTGTAAATCAAAATAATTAATTATTTGATATTATAAATATATGATTTTGGTACTAAATGTATAATACAATAATAACTAAAATGCAATTTAAAGGAAGCTACTTACATAGAACTATGTAGTTTTGGGTGAAAACCACTAGCTATCCTTGTGGATGTGGGTGTGGTAAAACAAGCAATCCATGGATGGCTCAACCCCAGTCTTAGCTATTTACAAAATAAAAAATTTCATGGACAATATAGATTGTGATAAGAACATGACTACAACAATATAAATGACATAAATAACATTGAGTTCAAAAAACATTACCATGCATAGCTGATGCTTTGCTATGTGAATGGGCCCACTAGTGTGCAGGGAGGAAACTTGTCCAACAGCATTTGATGCCCTATTCCTTTTATACTGCTTGGACTTGGACTTGAATTTAGAGTTCTCCCAATACTTGAGAATCCCTTCCCATTCTTCGTCCCGGATCCAATTGGGCTGAGTAGGCATCTTTTTACTCACTTTATCTATGACATCCTTCATTTTAGTGGAACCCTTGTGGTTGAAGTTCTTCCCCATGTCTTTCTTATAAGAAGGGTTTCACTTCCAATACTTCTATAATTAAATAACAAGGAAAGTATAAAATAGTATCCTCTAGGTGGGCTCTAGAATACTCTTGCATGTATACTATACACCTTCATACTTGTTCATAATAATATGATGTATGGTGCTTACTGGCTCATGGGTGGGTATAACCTATACAAATAAAATAAAATATATCTAAGAAATTAAAAAGTAACATTCATGTGAAAATGAGTATCAGTCATAATCAATAATACATACCTTATCTTGTATGGCATAATGGTTTCCTAGGCCAAGTATGGGTATCCTAGGGTGTGCACGATGTCCCGAGGCAGATGCCATGCCGAAAGATGGTGGTGTCATCTGTGATGGTGTCCCTTATATATCTGGGGACAGATGATGCTATTGTTGCGTAATAGGTAGGAGTATGGGCATGAAGGTGTAGTCGAGAGGAATGATAGTAGGCAAGCTTTGACTAGCCATTACATGCACACTGCTACCAGGGGAATCCTGAGGGAAACCTCATCCTTAAGATTACAGTCTTCCACCGCTATAGCCTATCATCTATAAATACTCACATATGACATATGTAAAAAATAATCATATATATGTTAAATGAATAAAGTGATTTAACACTCATACAGGTATTAATTTTCTACATTTATGTTTAGAGTATGAATACCTTATTCGACCATCACATTAATAAATTAGTTAAAATTTTGTAAAATCGATAAATTCTTCCACCATAGTAAGAAAATATGTCTTATATCTACTACATCTCAGAAAAAGTCTATTATACATCCCCCCCTAGTTTTCCAGAATTTCAATATTCTATTTTTTAAAGTTTACATTGAAATATGGTAAGTTTTCATACATGTTTTAATTTATATAAATATTTTCTTCTATTTACTAAATATTTTCAAATATATAGAGATCATAGAAAAGTCTATCAATATTTCATCCTACCTCAAAAAAGAAAAATTTATAAAGTTTCCATAACAGTAATTACATCCATATTTCCAGCCATATTTCCAGCAATATAAAATTTCAATTTCAATAGTTTCATTCACCAAATGCATAGCAACAATAGAATTAATAGTTAATATCAAGAAAATAGTTAACAATTTCAAAAATTAACAAAATCAATATATATAATCTAATTTAAAAATAGGTACTAGCTTAAAATATACATAATTCTAGAGTAATATCAACAACAGTATTAAGTATATTATGTAACTATTTAATCCTATTCAATCTAATTCAAAATATATATAATTCCTAAATGTAATTTAAAATATATAATTAGTTGATCCTAATTCAAATATACAATAAAATTCAACTAATCACTAAAAATTAACTTCTACAATAATCCTATATCAATAATTAATTAACTAATAATTAAAAGATGTACTAACCTCAATGTCCAAGTAAGAAAACTAGCAAATAAACTCGTAGATAAACTTATGTCTGAAATTATATACATCAAAATAAGAAAAGCCAATCAAATCATGAAAAATGTAATAATTCAATAAAAACAATCAGTAAAAATGTAAAACAAAATAGTAAGAACATTTTAATTAGCTCGTTCCTTCCATTCATAGACGAGATCACAAGCTTGTCGAGTTAATGATTGTGAGGATTCGTGACATGGAAGCTTGCATCAAGTTGGAAGCTTGTACTGAGCAAAGAGCTTGAATAGGTCTGATCAAGAGAATACCTTAGGTCATTACTCTTGTGACCTAGTGATTCAGGAACTATTCAACAAGTTGAAGTGATTAGAGGAATGTCCTTAATCTTATAATGACCAGGATCATCACGAGGAGAGGACCTCGTTCACAAGTGAGATAGAGAAGTAGCCTCTTCTTTGCAAGTTCAAGATCCCTATGATCCCCCTATATAATGGGGATACTAATCCCGACGACCATTTGAACATGTTCAACATTCAGATGGACTTGTAGACAGCCAATCCCTTGGTTAAGTGTCATGTTTTCCCAGCTACGCTAGGAGGTATTCCTTGGCTTGGTTTAAAAGCCTTCCAGCTCCTAGCGTGAGTAGTTGGCTAAAATGTTAACATAAATTCATCAGTCAATACCAAGCACTGAAGAAGCAGCTTGTGCCTCCCTATCACCTCCCTATGGTGTTTTAGCACAAGCATGAGTCCTTGAGGGACTATATCACTAAGTTTAGGCTCGAGACCAATTCCATAGAGAATCCTTCTGAGCATCTTGACAACGATCTCTACAGGACTCCGTAAAGATAAAAAATTGTATAAAAGCATATACAAGTCTCTAGTAGAAGATCTAGCTAAATTCTATGAATGGGCTATTAAGCATATCAAGTGGGAAGAAACCTTCAGCTCAGAAAAGTCCAATTAGAAAGATGAAAAGGATAGCTCTACTTGTGGCAAAAGGAGAAGTGATGAGAATCGAAATGGTCACCTCGATGACCAGCCCGTGAAAAAGCCTAAGGACGAATGACCCTAGTGCCAAGGCCGTTATAACAGTTACACTAGCCTAACAGATGCTCTTAAGAAAATTTTTGCTGTGGAAAAAGAGAAGGAAGACTTTGAGAGGCTGAGGTTTCTTAGGACTTCCAACAAGTTTAGAAGTAACCAAGACAAGCTTTGTGCCTTTCGCAGTAAGAAGGGGCACTCTATGTCAGAATGTTGGGCTTTTAAGGATGCAATAGAGGACTTCATCAAGCGAGGACGCCTAAGGGATTATGTTAAGCAGCCCTCAAGAGAATGAGCTCAATAGTCCCAGTAGCCTGCGAGGTAGCAGCAAGCTACTAGAATTATATATTAACCAATTTTGTAGCCAAATTAAGATAAAAGGGAGGATCTTCTCATCTTCTATTTTTGCACTATTGTCTTTCTCTTATGAGCATCTTATGTAAGTATTCACTAATTAATGGTAACTTTCTTTTGACAGAAATATTGTTTAAGAGCCAAAGCTCAAAAGAAAGATTTGCTTATCTCATTGCAAACCCGAAATAATCAGTGACCATGCCTGCATATTCCTTTAAGTATACTTTGTTCGGAATAAGGAGTTCAGGATCAAGACTCATATCCACTGAGTAACAAGATTACTGTGAAGAAGTCCACTGAGCAACAAGATTGCTGCAGATAGACCCACTAAGCAACATGATTATTGTGGTGCGACTGCTATGGCATGACTTGCCTGAGCAACAAAGATTGTTGTTCCACTGAGCAATGGAGATTGCTGTCCCACTAAGCAATGAGATTGCCGTGGGACTGAGCAATGGGATTGCTGGTAGAGTTAAAACTCTTATTAACCTACCTAAGCAACAAGATTGCTAGAAGTGTTTATCTCATTTCTTGCTTGAGTAACAAGATTACTGGTAGATGACCGTCTCTATAACCTACCTAAGCAATAAGATTGCTGGTAGCATTTACCTCATTTCTTACCTGTGAAATAAGATTGTTAGCAAAATTTATACTGCCCACTAAAGAACAAAATTGCTGTGGAATGGCTTGCAAAGTGAAACTTTCATGAGACCTAATGCTCGTAGCTTTCATGCAACCTCATGATCACAGCTCGTATGTGATTTACCATTCTCAGCTCACTTGCTACTTGTTATTTGTAGCTCTTGTGCAAAGTTTTTTGAAAGTTTTCATACGATCTCCCATAGGCCATAGCTTTCATGTGACTTGCCAGGGAATTTTCTTTCTTTTCCAGATGACGCATGCTAGTTCTTAGGTTTTCCATTAAGTGAAAAACCCTATTGATTATTCATCTAAATATTTTGTTCAATTGCAATTTGCAGAAATCTATATTATCATCTACAGTGAACAACCATGTGATACAGCACAACACTCAGAGTTTGTTTATTAAAAGTCTTAATGAGGTAAATTTACATTAGAAAGTTTAAAGCACAACTAAGTATAAGGCCCACAACTATTGCTTCTAGCTTGGAAAGAAAGCCAGCCTTTGGAAGATGAACTTCCATCGGCTAGAGGACCGAGGGGCATGCTAGCTCCTCAATCTTCTTCTTGTCATCCTCCTCGACTGATGGCTCCTTTCTTACTCATACCAAGAGCAATTCAAAAGAAGTGAAGGAGCCCGGCAGGCAAGCCCAAGTCTTATGGCAAGGCTATGAAGAAGTAATCCAAGATCCATGTAAGATCTCTTGGCATCCTCAGAGGAGAATTATCCATAAGTTTCTCTGTGCAAAAGGCTAAACACGCCACGTTTAACAACCCAACTATCGAAGAACATGGAGGGCTTAATTGAAGCACCCATTAGGGCATTCTAAGGAAAGAAAGAAGGGTTTCTACTACCTTAAATAGACTAAGCTAATTCCTCAAAAAATCTAGAAAGGTTATCTACCTACTCCCGATCGAACAGTCTGGAGAGGATAAAGTTACCATGCCAATGGCTGAATATCACTTGCAAAAAGAAGTATGGTCTTATTCAAAAGAAGTGAAAGATCTAAGTTTGAAACAATAACATTGCAAGAGCTATATGTGAAGACCTTGATCGGTAAAAAATTGTAACTCCCAGACTGTAGAGCAAATTGAGAGTTAGGGGGCTAATGTTATGGGTATTTTCTGATTCAATGCAGGTTAGGTTAGCCGAGGCCTAGTGCCAAGCAAGCCCAAACAAGGAGAGAAGCTTAACTCATTCAGAGGTTGAAATCACTATGTATAAGCTCCAGATCACCAGCCATGAGCTCGGGCAAAGGATGTGAAGCAAGTCCAGGAGACAAGTACCAGCTCACTGAGAAGTGAGACCACATTCAACTGGTAGCTTGCTAGCTACTTGAGCTCACTAAATATGTTCAAGGTTGCAGACTAGCGGCATCCATGAAGCTAAAACCCCAACTCGCAAGGTGTAAGGCATCTCGCTTAACTGGAAGCTCTCCATGATCAAGTCTATAAGCAAGCATCATCAAGCAATTTCCACTGCCTATTTTCAAAAGTAGTTTGTAGGGCCCACCTATAGAAAGCATTCTACTAAAGTTAGCCGATAGTCTATAGAAGCTAATTTGCAGGAGTTGCCCTTGTCTTTCACATTTATTATTTGATGTAATAGAAATATAATTTGTAAAATTACATTTGTAACCTCTTCTCTTCCATAAATACGGGGGAGGATCTTTCTATAAGCAAGAGTAGAAATATTGTACCAAAACTCTACTAAAATTTCTCTATAAGCAATACAACACTACTATGGATGTAGAGATCGGTGCTGCCCGATTTTGGCCAAACCACGTTAAAACCCTGCCATGTTCATCCTATTCTTCATCTATTTTCTGATGTTTGTTGTCTTTTTTCACATTCCCATAACTAGATTACAGTTTAGGTCTACAAGAACCCCTCTCATTGGTTGGATTTGGCAAAATTGAAATCCGCCATCGGCATCTATGAAATGACATTTTTATGCATTTGCCACTTACCTTCTTATATTTTAAAATTATTATTATATTAATAAATAATAAAACAATATTAGCTTTTCTATTATAAAAATATTTTGGTAATTTTATATTTAATAATAAAATTTAAAATAAAATATTTTTATATTATTTATAGAATGAATGTCATTTATTACATATATGATTTATTGAAGGTGGATTTCGGTTCGGTCCAAATCTAGCCAATCTGGAGAGTTCTTTAAGGACTCAAGCTGCAATTCGATTGTACAAGCAAAGAATGAAGAGATGGAGAAGAAGAACAACAACAACATAGAAGAATTTTTAACGTGGTTTGGCTAAAATTAGACAGCACCGATTCCTACGTCCACAATATTATTTTATTACTTTAGTGAAAATTTGGCAAAGTTACAGTATAGGAATTTGGAATGACTTACAGTGATCTCCCTCCTCTTATTTATAGAGGCTGGGAGGTTACAAATGTAATTACATAAGTTGTAATTTTGTTACATTAAATAATAAATGTACGACACTGCCTAGACTATTACAAAATGACTTTTGCAGGTTTCTTTATGTGGATGGGCCCTACGCACTGCTTCTTGCAAACTAGTCCCACAAGTCATGTCTAAATGGGTGTCTATTATAGATTCACCCTCGAGGACTCCTTAGTTAGGTGAGATATTACATCCAGCAGGCTGAGACTCCAGGTTTGGGGTCACTGCTAGCCTTAGGTCAGTAAGGTCGGGCTTACGAACCTGCATTAACAAGATCATGCAAGACAAATTGTTAGCCTTCATGAGCTGGGGCTTCTACCTTGTCCCGTGCTTTTGTGACTAGTGATCAAATGAGCTTAGCCTTTTTCTCATTTGGACTTATTTGCTGCTAGGCCTTTGTCAGCCTATTTTGCACAATTCTAAAAAATATACATAACATTAACCCCCCGACTCTCAGCTCACTTCACGAGTTGGGAGTTGCAATTTGCTAGCAAATGCTCCATTTATGGATTGTTGTGTAGTCAAATTCTTTGTGGTTAGCTTGTTGTTTCATCTGCTCCAGGCCATACCTTCTACTGTACGTGTTTCATAGCCATTGGCGAGTTTGCCTCATTTTCTTCCAAGGAATTTAATGAAAGAGTGGTTGGAATTTTTCCTGGACTCTTGATGAGACTAGGCTAGTCTATTTAAGGCATAGGAAGTCTTCCTTCCTTCTTCATTGAGTGATCTAATGGGTGCCTTAGATAAGCCCCCATATCTTTGATGGTGTGCCCTTCTGATGAGACGTGTATGGTCTGTCGCATAGGAAATTTTTATGGGCAATCCTTTTTTGAGGATATTGGAAGATCTTGCATAGATCTTGGATTATTTTATTATGGTTATGCCGTGGGGCTCAACTTTCCCAGCCACATCTGCTGGCCTCTTTTAAATTTTTAGTGTTGGGTAGAGAGTTGGAAAGGAACTTTAAACCTAGGAGGATAACAAGAAGAAGATTAAGGAGCAAGCATACTCGTTTGTCCTCCTGTTGGTTAGAGTTCATCTCCAAGAAGTTAGGCTTATTTCTAGAATGTAATAGCCATAGGCTTACTCTGATTTGTATTTTGATTCTTCTGTTATAAATTTACCTCTTCGAATGATGCTCTTTAATGAATGAACTTTTCTTCATGATTATGAAATGTTGAGTTGGATATTCTACATATTATAGATGATAATATAAACTCTTGTAAATCATATTGAAATGAAATATGTATGTAACCAATCGGTCATGCTTCTCGGTGAATAATGAATTTGGGCATCAAAGTGCCTCAATTAGTGATGAGTAGTATATAGGTAGGTCACATAAAAGCTGTGCCTAGTAGAAAATCCCATGTGAGTTGTAAGCAATAAATCGTATGAAAACTATGAATAATAGGTTGCATGCACATGGTGCTTGAGAAAGTTAGTCATGTGCACTAGTTGGAGGTTGCATGCATATGGTGCCTGAGAAAGTTGGTCATATGCACGACAAGGTCGCACGCACATGGTGCCTAAGAAAGTTAGTCATCTACAAGTAAGATATAAGATCGCATGCATATGGTGTATGAGAAAGTTGATCATATGCATGACGAGGTCACGTGCATACAGAGCCTAAGAAAGTTGCTCGTATGCATGATTTTAAAGGTCACATGCATATGGTGCCTAAGAAATTTGGTTATATGCATGATGAGGTAGCATGCATGTGGTGCCTAAGAATGTTGGTCATATGCATGCTAGATCGCATTAGGATAGTACCAGGAAGTAGGTCATTCTAATGCAATAATGTTAAGTTGGTCATACTAATGCAGTGCCAAAAAGTAAGTCGCATTAGCACATTGCCAACTTAACCTAAAACTTAAAGGATACAATCACAAGCTAGAACGGGGGAGCTCGCATCTCAGGGGGCTAGTCACCAAACTATCATTTTGTTGTGAATTTGCTCAAAGGCTATTATACATAAAAATTTGGGTTGTTTTTGCATGCTTCATTACAAAAATCAAAATATGGTTCTCGCTACAGCCATCTGTCCTTGCTCAAGATTCTATTGAGGCTGAGAAGGTTGTTGTTCTATAGGTTGCACCACGTAATCCTGTAAGTGACCCCTCTTAATTAGATCTTTAATCATATATCTGAAGGCTCAACAATTTGAAGTGTTATGCCCAACTTCATTGTGGTAGGCATAAAATTTGTTTATGTTTCTATTCACACAAGGAGTCCTTAAGGAATTGGGAGTTCTGAAATCTTCTTTTCCCTTTTTTGTAGCAAATATCCTATCTGAAGTGCTTGATAGGATGCTATAGTGATCATGGTGACCTGGATGCTGAGGTCACTCAATTCTCACTTTCTTTGTAGTCTGGTCACCGAGGTGATCACTTTAGCCTTTGCTACTTTGCTTTTTATTTTGAGCGAAGCTACTCTTCTCATCCTTCTGATTAGACCTTCCCAAGCCAAAAGTTTCTTCCCACTTGATCTGCTTAGTAACTCGTTCATAGAACTCAGTTAAATCCTTCACCGGAGACTTATATATGCTTTTATATAGTTTTTTGTCTTTGTGGAGTCCCACAGAGATCATTGCCAAAATGGTTTCCTCAGAGGGATTTTCTACTAAATTGGCCTTAAGTCTAAACTTGGTAATATAATCCTTCAGTGACTCATGCTTACACTACAAGATCATCACGAGGTGGCAAAGGGCATAAGCTGCCTCTTCGACGCTTGGTATTGGCTAATGAACTTTTACTGACATTCTTCTTAACTACATAATGAGTGAGCTTGTAATGCATTGATAAATAAAAATAAGAAAAATAGAATAAAATATATTTTTCCTATGGATAAAAGTGAAGATATACAATTTCATTGGGGCTGAAATGAAATTATTCCTTTTTGCTGAGTCAAAATGTAAATTTTCCATTTTGCCTTATACTATAAAACCTCTCAACCAACTTTTCCTTCTCTTCTCTCACTATCTCTCCCGAAGCTTCCCCGCACTCTGACATTCTTCTCCTTCTTCCATCAACATCTTTTCTTCTTCGGTGAGCTCTGGCAAGGATTGAGCTTCGTTCAACATTCTCCAATACTGATCATCTTCTTCCTCACATGTTCTGGCTTAGCTTGACACTTCTGCTTCATTTTTTTTTTCAGATGCCAACCTAGCGAAGCCATCCTTCTCCCTGGTGTGCTTTGTAGTGAGTGCCTCCCTTTGGTCCAACACTATTTAAGTGTTGCTAAGCTCATCCTCCATCTTCAGCATCTCCTTTTACTATTAACAATAACCTTTTCTTCTTTGTTTGGTTGATTCAGTTAGCGGCTTGTTTCGACCCCCTGGCGACCTTTCAGTTCTAGCGAAGCTCCTTGTTGGCACTTTGATGACTAGTGAGTATGCCTAAATCATAAAATTTATTTTATAGTAACTCAATGGCTAGATTTTAAGATATCAAGTTGAAACCCTAATGTGAAATTGTTGAAGAAAGTTAGGGTTTTTGTGGTTGCTTTATTGCAAAAATATTGCTATTGAAGTATTGAGCTCATTTACGTCCAAATTTTGAATTCCTAAGTAGGTATTTCTGTGATAGATTTGAGAATTTTGGCTTACGATAGCACAGATAAATATCAGTATAAAATAGATGAACTTCAGTAAAGGACCTCAAACTTAAGTCCAAGAATTAATTTTGATGCTGACTATATTTGAATAGATTGAATAACTCCATTCTCCAAGCTAGCTAAATTAAGCTCTAAGGAGTGTTTGAGCTGAGTGGACAATCCTCTTCACTTTAGGATCTCATTAGCAAGTGTAGATTAATTTTATTATATAAAATATTATTAATCCTTTTTAATAATGAAATTTCCTTATATATATATTAAAGTGATTTCGAAAGTATATTTATATGTTATTGGTGTTTATGAAATGGTTTGTCGTGATAAAAATTATGCATTTTCATTATGCCCTATACTGTCGGAATTGGAAATTCTATATTTTTCCATGTAATAAATGGTTATGACAATGCTTTGATATGTTGATGTATGTTTGATAAACATTGATTACCCGAACAAGCATTTTTATGAGTTGTGAAATAAAAATGTTGCTGTTTGAGATTTATGCTATCTAATTTATTCAATTGATTGATTTGAGTTTCTAGATCCATTGAAAAATTAGGCGATAAACCTCAAGTGCACTTAGGAACATGTAAATTTCCCAGGTAGGAGTGGATAAGGATGAAAGTGTAAGGAGATGTATAGATTGTTCATGAGCATTCGACAGATGTGTCGGGTGGCATATGACATTGATTACGTTATATTATGGTGGTTACCTCTCGTAATTGTTCATTGGGAATCCAATTGTGTGTTTTACTATACTGGGTTTTAATGAAAATTTTAGAAAGTTACTCATCTTCTTTCCTGTTTATTATTATGTTGTTTGAATATCATGTTTTCCATTTCATAATTTTCTTATTGAATTATAGTTTTTACATGTATATTGAGATAATAGTTGCAGATTGGGTAAGCACACCTACATGACTATATTTATATTTAGATATACTTTTGAGTATGGTTTTCTAATGGGATTTTTGGGTAATTCATGGGATTGTT
Organism: Saraca asoca; assembly: GCA_026873985.1. Classification (NCBI taxonomy): domain Eukaryota; kingdom Viridiplantae; phylum Streptophyta; class Magnoliopsida; order Fabales; family Fabaceae; genus Saraca; species Saraca asoca. The sequence continues at coordinate 9,957 of JANHAO010003048.1, read as the reverse complement.
TACTCACTGAGATTCTATGAAACTCACTCCTCTCCTTTCATGTTTTTCAGAGACCCAGGATTCTTCTACCGTCCCTCCACCTCACCTGGATACAAGATCTACTCCTTGACTGAGTAGGTAACTTCTGCAGAGCATACATGTATACAAATGGTGGCATTGATGCCAACTGATAGGAATGCATTGACACGTGTGTGTTGTCTAGATGTCAAGTAGGATAGGGATTGTTTTGCCTAGGCCACTGCCTTATTTTGTTATGTTGTTGCACAAGTTATTTTGGGCACGTAGCCCCTTTTTTTATATGTTGGCATTATGCCAGATGTTTGAAAAATAGGGAAAATTTTGCCAGATTTTCGGTAGAATTGTTATGTAAATGTTTAAATATGTATTTATAAAAATTGTAAATATTTAGCATAATTTGCATTATTAGGCTTGTAGGAGGATTCTTACCTGTAACCTTCTATGCCGGTCATGTTCCATAGGTTGAGGCATGACAAAGTTGGTATCAGAGTATGGTATAGGGTTTACGTGTATGATAGAAGTCTCCAATTGCCAAATTGGGATAGGTATATCGAGTTTATGCTACTGCGCTCGGGAGCACAATGCACATAAATAAGGATATGCTAATACCCCCACCATGAATGTATATCGATAATCTCTGCATTTCCTTAAATTCTCAATTTTATAAGCGTGTATATTGATTCTTGTCTAAACCAATCCCCTTGTTTCAATATAGGAAAATGCCATCCAAAATGCGATTCCCAAGCAGATGCGGAACTGAAGAAGCACCTAGAGAAAACACCCCAACAATCATCCTCTTCTCAAACTATCCTTTGGGGTTGGGGTAGGACTAAAGGTCGAGGCACATCTACACAAAGAGAACCACAAGTAAAAGGCTCCCGATTTGAATCAAGAGCTCTATCAGGGACTTTAGCCGATCCCTTTTCATTGAAGGCTGCAGCATGGTTCACAGATTTTAAAAACCTAATGGTAGAATTCATGAATAAGATGACTTAACAACAAACTCAGAGACAAGAAAGGAGGATAGAGACTTAGATGTCTCCACCCTCCCACCTCCTGCACCATCAACTAGTAAAAGTTTTGAAGAATATATGCATAGCTTTTGGAAGATGGGACCTTTGAGATACTTAGGAGTTGGATCATCTATAGATCCATTAGAATTTTTGGATCAAATTGAACAGTCATGGTGCATTACAGAGTGTCCTGAAGAAGTGGCGGTGAAGCTAGTAAAATTCCAGCTTGTTGGAGCACTAAAAAGATGGTATCAAGCATGGGAAAAAAGTAGGCCAACTGGTGAAAGAACCATCACCTAGGAGGTGTTCCGCACAGCTTTCCTAAAGCAATTTTTCCCTGAAAGGTAGTGGTATAAAAAATGCAGGAATTTTATAACTTAAAGCAAAGAGGATCATCCATTTCTAAATATGTTGCCCAATTCCTCTATCTCTCCTAGTTTGCAAAAGATTTGATCTCTACTGAAAGGGCTAAGGCTTTAAGGTTTACTAGGGGCTTGGATGACAAATATTTTAATACTATACCATTTACCAAAACCACCATGTATGAAGAGGTGTATGATAAAGTAATGGAGTTGAAAGTGAGGCTTAAAGAAAGAAAATAGGATAGAAAAATGCAAAAGGGCTCTAAAAAGAAATCTAGAACTCAAAGTTCTAGTGGGGATGCTGGGAAATAGTGATCAATAGCTTAAAGTACACCCTAGTTTAGTAGATCCATAGGTGCCACTACTTCTAGTCATCCTTCTTCTAGGGGATCTAGTTTTTGTCTTACCACTTTAGCCAGATTCAGGACCTCAAGATTATGTCAGAATTGTGGAAAGAATCATTCTGGGCCTTGCAAGTAAGGAACTAGAGCCTATTTTGGGTGTAGCCAAGAAGGCCACTTCATAAAGGATTATCCTAATTTGTCCATTTCGCTGGTTGGCATCAAGCTCGTAGGTACATCAGGTAGTGCCCTGTCCATTAGGCCTTTAGTATCTGGATCTGTTACTAGAGGAGAGAGCAAAAGGTCAGCTAGTAGGGGCCGTGGTAGGGGTCAAAGTACTACTGCTCGAGTTTTCACCTTGATGAGACAAGATGCACAAGCTTTGGATGTAGTAGTCATAGGTACTTTGATGGTAGACACTATTTCAACTTATGTCTTGTTTGTTTCTGGTGCAACATATACTTTTGTGTCTACATATCTGGCCAAGCGACTTGTAAAACCTCGATTACCTTTGAAGTCATAGCTATTAGTATGTACTCCTCTAGGACAGACATTGATAGCTTGTGGGATGATTTCTTTGTGTAAAATTAATGTTTATGGAGTAATTTTGCCTACTAACTTGATTATATTAGATATGGTAGATTTTGATGTTATTTTAGGTATGGATTAGTTATTAACACATTACACATATATTGATTGTCATAATAAGTTGGTTGGCTTTCACATACCAGATAGGGAGGTTCTAGTATTCTAGGGAGACATGGGTGGTGTTCCTGTCAATTTAATTTCTACTCTACATGCGAGCAAGATGATTAAGAAGGCATGTGAGGTTTATTTAGCATTCACCAAGGACACTGAAGTTGCAAGATTGAAAGCCAAAAACATGCCAGTGGTTTGGGAGTTTCTAGATGTCTTCCCGAAAGAGTTACCTGGAATGCCACCAAGGCGAGAAATTGAATTTTGCATTGATGTTGTCCCTGGAACTGATCTTATTTCCATCCCCCCATATCGCATGGCACTAGCTGAGTTAAAGCAATTGAAGGTGCAATTGCAAGAATTGTTGGATAAGGGTTTCATTTGTCCCAATACCTTTCCAAGGGGAGCCTCAGTGCTATTTATAAAGAAAAAGGATGGAACATTGAGACTAAGCATTAATTATAGGAAATTGAATAAAGTCACTATGAAGAACAAGTATCCATTACCCATAATTGATGATTTGTTTGATCAACTCTAAGGTGCTTAATACTTCTCAAAAATTGACTTATGATCTAGTTACCATCAGTTGTGAATCTGAAAGGAGGACATTCCAAAGATTGCCTTTTAGACTCATTATGGTAATTATGAATTCCTGGTAATGTCCTTTGGGTTGACCAATGCCCCGCAGCATTCATGGATTTAATGAATAGGATCTTTAAGCCCTACTTGGATCGATTTGTGATTGTATTTATTGATGATATTTTGGTATACTCTCCCGATGACTAAACTCATGGATAACATTTGAGATTGGTATTGCAAACTCTTAGAAAGCATCAACTCTATGCAAAATTTTCTAAATGTAAGTTTTAGTTAATGAGCGTAGCTTTTTTAGGACACATGGTATCAAAGGAAGGTATTAGTGTGGACCCCAGAAAAGTTGAGGTAGTTCAAAACTAGCCTAAACCTATCTTAGTGATAGAGATTCACAGTTTCTTAGGTTTAGCTGGGTATTATTGCCATTTTGTGAAAGACTTTTCTCGAATTTTAGCTCCATTAACTAAGCTGACTCGGAATAATGCCAAATTTGAATGGTTAAATGCATGTGAAGCAAGTTTCCAATGATTGAAGGAGTGCTTGACTACAACATCAATGTTGGCTTTACCCACTAGTGGCGGTAACTATACCATTTATTGTGATGCCTCCAGGATTATTCTTGGGTGTGTTTTGATGCAATATGGTAAAGTCATAGCCTATGCATCAAGGTAACTTAAGAAACATGAACAAAACTATCCTCCCCATGATCTAGAGATGGTTGCAGTGGTGTTTGCTTTAAAAATTTGGTACCATTACCTATATAGCGAGAAGTGTGAAATCTACACACAAGAGGTTGAAGTATATCTCTAAGCAGAAAGACTTGAACTTGAGACAATGCCATTGGATGGAGTTAGTAAAAGATTATGATTGCTCAATCTTATACCATCCAGACAAGGCCAATGTGGTAGCCGATGCCTTGAGTAAAAACTCTGTAGGGAGTCTTGCTGACTTGGAGGTACACAGGAGGCTGAAGATCCGAGAGTTGCATGAAGTAGAAACTAGTGGAGTTCAATTACAAATAGCAGAACCATGGATATTTCGGCATAGGGTTAGGATGCCAATTTTAGTAGATTATTGAATAAGATGGAGAAAGAGCCCGAGTCTGGCTTATCAAAGAATGATAAAGGAGCTTTGACTTTTCTTGGTCGCATATGGGTACCTAAAGCTTCTAATTTGCAATAATAACTCATGCCCACAGCACACTCATCTTCTTATGCCATGCATCCTAGTAGCAATAAGATGTATCAGAATCTTAGGATGGGTTATTGGTGGGAAGGAATGAAATGAGATATAGTGGAATTTATCTCCAGATGTCTCACATGCTAACAAGTAAAGGCTGAACATCAAAGGCCCACGAGATTGCACCGAAACATAGAAATTCCTGAATGGAAATGGGAGAGGGTGACTATGAATTTTGTTACTGGGTTGCCTAAAACTCCAAGAGGGTATGATTCCATTTGGATGGTTGTGGATCACTTAACTGAAAGTAACCATTTTCTTCTAGTGAAGACTACCTACTCAGCATCTCAGTATGCCCAGTTATACCTTGATCAAATTGTTTCTTTACATAGGGTTCTATTGTCGATTATATCCGATCAAGGTACTCAGTTCACTGCTCAATTTTGGAGATCTTTCCAAGACACTTTAACATCGTAACTTTATTTCAACATAGCTTTCCACCCCCAAACGGATGGTCAAACCGAAAGGACCATTCAAGTCTTAGAAGATATGCTTCGGGCTTGTGTGCTAGAATGTAAGGGTGGTTTGGAAAAAATACTTACCTTTAATTGAATTTGCTTATAACAATAGCTATCATTCTACCATTCAGATGGCTCCTTTTGAAGTATTGTATGGAAGGAAGTGCAGATCTCCAATCGGATGGTTTGAAACTAGAGAAGCAAAGTTATTGGGCCCAGACTTAGTGCTAGATGCAAACAAAAAGATGAAAACCATTCCAAAGAAACTATTGACATCTCAAAGCTGCCAAAAGTCCTGCATTAATAAGAGGAGAAGGGACTTAGAATTCCAAGTGGGGATTAGGTGTTCTTAAAGGTGTCACCTATGAAAGGAATAATGAGATTTGACAAAAAGGGAAAGTTAAGTCCTCGATACATAGGCCTATTTCCCATTGAGAAGAGAATTTCTGCTATAGCTTGCAAGTTGAATCTACCTTCGGAGCTAGGAGGCATTCATCCTATTTTCCATATATCTTTGTTAAGGAAATATGCTCCTGATCCATCACACATCCTTCCTCAAATTCCAATTGGGTTGGATAATCATCTAACTTTTGAAAAGTGCCCTGTAACTATTGTTAATCGACAAATTAGAAAGCTCCGCTCCAAGGAATATCAATTAGTAAAGGTCTTATGGGAGAATCATAGGGAAAAAGAGATGACTTGGGAGCCTGAGTCCCTCATGATGAGTAAATACCCCCAAGCTATTTGAATGATCGAATGGTACGAATTTTCATTTCTTATAATCATGTTCTTAAATTCAAGGATGAATTCCTTGTTGGGGAAAAGAGCTTGTAATGCCTCAATAAATGAAAATAAGAAAAATAGAATAAAATATATTTTTCCTATGGACTAAAGTGAAGATTTACAATTTTGTTGGAGCTGAAATGAAATTATTCCTTTGTGTAGGAGGACTTCATTAACGTTTTTGCTAGGTCAAAATGTAAAATTTTCCATTTTGCCTTATACTATAAAACCTCTCAACCAACTTTTCTCTCTCTTCTCTCACTATCTCTCCTGAAGCTTCCCTGTAATCCGGCGTTCTTCTCCTTTTTCTGTCAACATCTCTTCTTCTTCGGCAAACTCCAGCAAGGATCGAGCTCCATTCAACATTCTCAGGCATCGGTCATCTTCTTCCTCATGTGTGCTGGCTTAGCTCCGCACTTTTGCTTCATTTTGTTCAGACGCCAACATAGCAAAGCCATCCTTCTCCCCAGTGTGCTTTTCGATGAGATGCATGTGGTGTGGTACCAAAATTTCATAGCATGGAAAATCAAAATCGGGAAAGTTTTGCCCAATCAGCCTGTGAAGCAATTATTAATCCATTTCCTCACCAATCTACCTTTGGCCGTATGAGAAATTCTTTGTTGATGGATGCATGTATTTTGGCAACTACATTAAGGGCATTATTGCCATTAGAGAAGTGATGGGAAAAAGTAGCCCAAAGGAGGACAATTTATCTCACTTGTTTGGTTGTTGATGCTTCGTTTGGGCCTCGGGACTCGTTAGTTCCAAAAGAGAGCTGGTGCGATGGTGAACCCAGTTCATGAGCGGTAAGTAGCTACTCAACAAATGCATTTATAAAACTAGCTAGCTAGTTGTGGTATGTTGTAAGTGTTATAAAATTATTATAAAACAATGTTATATATGATCAAGATTACTATACGATAAGATACTTTAAGGCACGACTAGGTTACTATCTTTAGAGAGATATTTGTTCCCACACGTAATTGCTAAAGGTTTGATGATGATACTTGCTCAGGATACAATGAAACTTTTGTGAATTTCTTGATTAGCAATAACAAGAAATTCCTTAATACTCTTTTAACTTGATAATATTTTAAACTTATAAGATATCATTGTCAACCATACTTCACAAAATCTTATTTAGGTCTATTTATAATTAGTAGGGGAGTCTCTTTAATAAATAGGTATATTCGAAAATCCTTTATTTATTGAACACAAGTAGATTCATTCATCCCTTTATTCATTGAATATAATATGTACATTCATCGTTTTATTAATTAAAATTAATGAACATGCACACACCATTTAGTGATCAATATTATTGTATACTAAAATTGGCCTCGCGAGGACAAGTCCCTTAGGAAACGAAGACCAGTCCTCATGCTTCAGCAAGAAGCTTTTGGGGAGCTTCGATCGAACCAACAGACAACAACAATGGCAAAGTAATTACAAGTACCACACCTTGTCTCGCTCATCATGCTACAGCGATGCGGCGAGGTACAGTCCAAGGAACCACACCCCAACGACAATGCGACTCAGCAATAAGAGCTCAAGGGTCGACCTAACATAATAGTTGATCACTCTACTAGCACTTGCTTCCTCGCTACGATGACCCTCACGACTTCCCTGTGACAAGGAACTCTCGCTTGAGACAGTAGAGTATCTTGCCTGGCACGGTAACGGCTATAAGCCTGTAAAGTCGGCCTAAGAAGCCTACTTCCACAGCCTATAGTCGGAATGTGGTCTTTTCATTGTCTTTCTCATTTATTTGATGTAACACAACTGTAGCTAGCAATTAATGCATGAAACCACTCCTTCCTCTATATATAGGATTGCATTGTTAGAGGGGGGAGAGGCAATCTTGTAAGCAGAACTCCTGCAAACTATTCAATGTCAATAAAATTTCCATCATGGACGTAGGGTTCGGTACAGTCCGAATTTAGCCGAACCACGTTAAATGTGTGTGTAGCAAATCCATTCAGTCCTCTTCTTCTCAATCCCATCCTCATAATACCTTAGGAGCGGTATTGATTCCCGAAACTCACATCCGGTTGACTGAAGTTCTGGTCCTTCGTACGAACTGAATTTCATTATCAACAAATATGTATACATGAACTTCTTTTAAAGTTTGTTCATTGGATAAACTAACGTAACTTTTAAAGTTGTAAATTTTATAACATTCCCCACTAATTTACAAGCTTTCATAAGTTGTACAATTTATGCATAAGAGAATGTGTCATTAGGATTAAACCCTTTATTAGTGTAAGTTTTCAAGGTTCCAATGATGTAATAGGTGTCTATTCGATTAAACCTATACTCTTATTGTTAGAGCTGAAAGACCACACATATAATGATACCCTAATCAAGTTTAAGAGATTCAATTTTTTTAGCACTTTTACAACTATGTGCTCATCTTACCTTTCATGAATATTTACAAAAGTAAAACTTCTAAAACTCTTGATCAAAGTGGCATCACTTCTATATTCATATAGGTGGAAACCTTAGATAATAGAATTATCAATCTATTAAGAGCTTTTTAGCTCATCCTCTTATAACACTAAATCTTATTTTTTAGTGTTCCAATCATTAAATAATTTGTTTTTCCCATTAAACCTTGAAACTAGTGTTCTACTAGAATAAGGTTAGGTTCCCATCATTTAATAACTATAGGTTTTAGTCCCATCTTAGCAGTGAAATCTTTAATCTTTTCCCTTGACAAACTTTTCATCAGTGGGTTTGCTAAATTACTATTGGATTTTATGTATGTAATGATAATCATACCATCTCCTAATAATTGCCTCACAAACTCATATCTTAAGCTTATGTGTCTAGACTTTCCATTATAAACCTTATTATATATTTGAGACATGATTGACTCACAATCACAGAAGATGGAAATGACTATCATTAACTATGGCCACATCTCTATATCTAGTAACAAATTCCTTATCCATTCCACTTCTTTACCTATAGCTGATAAAGCTATAAACTCAGCTTCCATTGTAGAATGTGAGATATAAGTTTATTTCTTTAAGGCCTAGCTTTTGGCTCTACCCCCTTTGGTGAAAACCTATCTTGAAGTGGATTTATTATCAGTAAGATTTGTAATCCAATTAACATAAGAGTAACCTTCTAGTACAGTAGGATAACCATTATAATGTGACCCTATATTTATGGTTTTCTTAAGATAACCAAAACTCTTTTATAGCTTTCTAATAATCTATACTAGGTTTATTTGTAAATCTTGATAGCCTGGACACAATGAAAGGCATATTTGGTCTAGTACAATGCATAGCATACATCAAGCTTCCAACAACACTCACATAGTCTAATTGTGCTCTAGTCTCCCTATGTTTTCCTATAATTTAAAATTAGAATCATAGTGTGTACTAGAATCCATAACACGTAGATGTTTAAATTTCTCCAACAATTTCTTAATGTAATGAACTTGCTCTAATGTAAAGCTATCCTTATGCTTATACTCTTTTATTTTCAAGATAGTATCTACTTCATTCAAGTTTTTCATCTTAAACTTAGAAGCAAGATATTGCTTAGTTTGATGAACACCTTAGAAGCAAGATATTGCTTAGTTTGATGAACACCTTTTAAGTTCGTCCTGATTATTAGTATATCATCTACATAGAGACAGATAATTATGCCATAATCCACTACGAGAAAATCACGAAATACCTGTGGATTTTTCTTACGGATATTTTTTGCAGAAAATTCCTGCAGATTTTCTTGTGAATTCTCATTTCACAGGTAATATTCTTGTAGATTATTGATCCATAGGAAATGTTTATGTGGATTTGTAATTTGCAAAAAAATTACCTGTGGATATGAAATCCGTAGGAAAAAAATCTACAGATTCAGAATGCACAAGTATTGTTAAAAGTTTAAAAATAATGAAATTAAATTGTAGAAATAAAATGAAAGGTGAATCCCTTCTATGGCTTCTATTAATTCTACCACCACACATTATCAATATCAAAAACAATAAAAACACCAAGAAATGCACAACAGCTGTTTGGCTATGGAGTTGCTATAAAATTATATTCAATAAAGTACATTTATTGGTCACTGAATTCACATCCGAAAGTAGTATCAGTACCCTTAACTAATCACGAGAGACAAAGAGAATGGGGTGCAAAAATAAAATGGGTTGGGCGGGTGAACCTTACTTAAGAAAAAAGTGATTAAAGTTGGTCAAACAATAATGAAATAGAGAAAAATATAAAAAAATCAATCCAAATGTCCTTTTTTTGCAATTCTAATTAGGCAAACCGCCTTTGAAGTTTGGGTTGCATAGATATCAAAAAGTTATATGAAATTGAAAAAAAAAATCACCCCAAACGGACGACTGAGAATAAAGTTATGGTCTTTCAAAGTTTTTCAGCTAAAACCCCAAATTTTTTGTTACTGGTGAGTTTAATCCTTGGTAGAAAACCTATTT